>CAAKHF010001571.1:11471-38586 GCA_901007745.1 Hippocampus kuda | reverse complement strand
CCGTGCTGTCATTACAACCATAGACCGATGATGAATCGAGGTAGCGTATCTGTGTGTTTTGAGTGTCTTTTCATCACTCACCTGTGACCATGCAAGTCAATGTTTACATGAGTCGCATGTTCCAATAATCTCGCCCGAATTAGCTCTACTTGTGGGTCAGTGGTTAGCGCGTCGACCTCACAGTGCAGAGGTCGTGGGTTTGATCCAGCCTTTGTGTGTTGAGTTTGCATGTTCTCCCTGTTGCTGCTTGGGTTTTCTCCGGGTCCTCCAGTTTCCACCTACGTTCCAAAAACATGCATGGCAGGCTGATTGAACACTCAAAAAATTCTCCCTAGGTGTGAGTGTAAGCGCGGATGGTTGTTCGTCTCTGTGTGCCCTGCGATTGGCTGGCGACCGGTTCAGGGTGTCTCCCACCTACTGCCTGAAGAGGGTTGTGATAGGCCCCAGGACCCCCCGCGATTCTTGTGAGGATAAAGCTGATCGGAAAATGGATGTACTCTATTGCTCTCTGGTGACCATGGCACAAAAGGAGCAGCACAATGTCCATTGAATTCAAGACAAAACATGGCAAAAACTGTTTGAGTCTTCTTCAAGACACCTCTCCATACACGCCATATATACTGTTTTGGTATGGCGACCCACTAGATCGCACTTTGTACCTTGCAGCATATTTTTGTTTTGAAAACTGTTATGATCCAAGGTGACATTTTTGACTTGCCGTTACATTTGCAGCAGTAGCCATCCACTCGTAATTAGAAGCAGAATCCCCGCGCGCACACTGCAACTGTTCCGTTGGGTTTGACCGCGTCGCACGGGGTGCGGCGGGTCTTGGAGGAGATTAGCATTTTGAGGCTGATCTGCGCACGTGTACTTGTACAAGTTCAGGTGCAAGGCCATTTCCTGAACTGCATGGCTGTTTATGCAACATCCTGTGATAAGCAATATCAGCATGCTTAGAATTTTGACTCTGACAGACACAACACACACAGAAGCTTATCGCTCGGCCCGGGCAGCGCCAAGCGAGTGCTGCATTATCCCGGGCCACTCAATTTCCCCCTATCAACTACTGATAAAAAAAATGACACCAAAATAGGTGATCTTCAACACCAGTCCTCAGTACACCTCTCGAACAGCCACCTGCAAACCACTACAGCATGACAATTCATTCCATTTATTACAAAGAGAGAAGGCTAATCCGTTGCCGTAAAGTTGTGCCAGAAAGGAGCCGCGGACAAAATGAAGAGGATTACGGATGGATTACCTGTGTTCTGACTCATGGATGGAGAATATGACACCCGACGTTGAGGACTTCTGTTGGAAGGAGGCCAAAAAGGTGAATTCACTTTTTCTCCTGAATAGCTGCATGACTTTCTCTGCAATGTGTGCTGGTGCTTGAACGGCTCTTCCGACATCTAAAGAAGAAAAACGAAGAAAAAAGTAGACAAATCATGAGCTCGTACGTTCGCGCGCAATCTGCGAGGATAGATAAAATCTCACAAAGTGAAACAAAGGAACACAACCGTAATCGTGAATGTACATAAACACAATCTGGCACTATACTGTTTTTCTTTTAATTATTATAAAACACGCGTACACAATAGGCAGCCAACAAGACAAGCCTAATGACCAAGTGAGTTGCAACACGCTAGCATACTTTCAGTGCATTGTTAGCATTAGCCGCTAAGTGTTGTGCCACATGGCGCAATTCAAGTATCTTTTATGCTGTTAATTAGTGAAAGTTTCCATGTATCAATCACCAAGACAACCACTCGAGCGCCGACTGCACTCTGTCTCTTACCTTGAGTCATACTTTACATGTATTTCAACACTTAATTTAGCTTTTCTTTTGAAGTTGGCCCACAGAATCAGTCGTGGCAGTTGACTTGACTGTGAACTGGGGATGACCTGATATTTTTAGCTCGCAAAAACATGGTGACAGACTAACCGGAACACTATATTTAATTTACAGGCCTCAAGTGCACCGGCGCACCACTTATGTCCAACACTGATAACAGGATTACATTGCATGTCAGATACCTGTATATTTTCTTGCTTTTTTATGAAAACAAAATGGATACTTTAGTAGTTATTATTTTTGAACAAATGTTTGCAAAACGCCATCAGTGAGGTTCCAAATGTGTGCATTCAAATCATTGAAAAAATTCATGCGGATCGAGCAAGCACAATACATTATTTGCCGTCCCTACAATTTCTGGTCTAACTGTCTGCAAGTCTTTCCTCACCACATCCTTAAACCCCCTCACTTCTTATTCCTGATCCTCCCCATCCTCATCACTCTCTCTCAAAGAGAAGCTCAGTTATCTTCGTCTCCGCCACATACAGCTCCTGTCTTCTGATCATCGCTATCATATCCAAACCATTCAACATGGCTCTTCTCACAACCTTTCCTTGATGACCGTAATTGTGTTCCTCGCAACAGTAGACAAACTAGAAAAAAAAAAAGCACCGCTGTCTTTCACACAGACATCTGTCTCTCATTTAATTTTCATGTCTGTCTTAAGTCTTCAAGTGGAGTCAGCCATTAAATTATTGACACTGTCCATCAGATAAGGTGCAAAATGAAAAGGAACTATTGGAAAAAGGACCTTGAGAAACCTCAAATAATCCTGATCTGAGATCCAAGCAAAAGCTAAGCGGCACACCCACACAGTCTCTCGGCTGTAGACTGATGCACATCTCATGGCCAAAATAAAAAATAAATCACAGTCTCAGACGGAAACAGTGACGGCAGGCAGATAGATTGACCCAGCAGACAAGAAAAGCATGGGGGGGACCTTTTTCCGCTCCTTTTAAGTTCCAACTTATCACTGTAATCATAAGTCGAGCTGGTCTGCCCACAGCTTGGCTAAATCTTACAGATGGCCTTTTTAACTGCTCCGAAAGACTTTGCTCAATGCCATGGAAGTAGTTAGCTTCTGTCTGACCGAAAATGAAGAGCCCTCTGCAAAGTGTCACAGCCCAAAAAAAAAAAAAATTACTGATTATTTTCTGAGGTCACAAAGTGTGCTCGGGGGAAGTTTTGAGACGGTCATTTTTCCACCGAACATCTGACAAGAAAATGCCTCGGGGTTAATATTGCATCCTGGAGACTTGTGTTTACAGTGCTTAAACGGATACTGCACACAATCTACTCACTGGCTGTATATAGGATTCGGACATACACACTAGTCAGACACAAAATACGATACAACAAACCCCTTAATTGAAAGTCAAATTATTCATCTTTGTGAAATCATTTTGCAAAACGATTTTTAGCTCTCATGTATTGTTACGCATTATTGGTCAATGTGCAAAATGTGTGTATTCAGAAACATTCCTCTAAACAGGCAAATCTATTTAAAAAAAACTATAAAAATACTAAATACAGGTGTGAAAGGTAATTTATCAAATAACCACTTTAATCAGAAAATTGTAGCAGTGACACACTGTAAATGTTTCAAAAGAATCTTATTTATTCTGGATTGATTATTGAAAGTATCCAGTTGCTCTACCAGTTCCTTTGTTTGTGATGTTTCCTCTTTGTACTTTGGTCAGCAAAGTACAAAGAGGAAACATTACAATCCTGCAAATTTTAGGTCCTCGGTGACAAACTGATGGGAATTGAAATCATTCTTCTCATTATTTACTGATAGCTTTAAATATTCAGGCAGCCTCAAAGTAAAGAGTTCATTTGTGGATTCCGAAATACTTTCCAGTAGACAGAAAGAGAAAAAGGTGCCGATTTTTAGTTTCTCTCCTGTGAATCCATTCTCTTTGCATTTAAGAGCAGGCTTAGAACTATACGTCATGATCATTTTTCAGTTTGGGGCTGCCTCAGGCTTGCTTTGAAATATCCCGTGGATGACGTATGCTAGTTTGCCAAGTAAGCCTTCCACATATGATGGACTGAGCTTTCCTTTCCCACCTTTGCGATACAATAATCACCCAACCATCCCTGGCAGCCCTTTTTTGGGGCCTTTGCCTTGAAGGGATGTTGAAACTCAACACCAAGTTTAATACTAGCACAGTGATACTTTGACTTTGAGTGCCTGCAACTGAAGACTTTTCCGCGGTGCAGCGCAGGCAAGGCCCGAGAAGCGCCATCCATGTTTTGGGAGACCTTCTGCATTGTCACTTTTTCCCCACAAAAAAAAAAAATGTCTGCGATGCCCCGAGGCAAGCAGGAGGCCGGGACTGACTCTCAAGCAGACTGACTCAGGACTCTGGGCTTCAGCATCTCAGTCATAGCCAATTAAAGCCAGACAAATACAAAAATCATCTTGGCAGACAAGATCTCTTTTAACGGAGACACATAATGCATGATTTTGACACAATTGAAAACATGAACAATAAATATGTATACCTTTCAACAAAATACTTGAGGAATCAATAATTATACACACTTGCTCACTGTACACACTCTGTTTGGACCCTGCCTGGGGACAAGAGAGTCGCGTGCAAATGAGCCACTGCTCATCCACCGACTCTACTGCTGCGCCACTTCCAAGTCTGACTTGATGACTGAGGGGCGGAGCTTGTAGTTGGCGACTTGTTGAGCTGAGTTGCAAGCAGTGAAGCTTCAAGATGCTTCATGAACCACTTGTATTTTTTTGACTCCTCGAGATGTGTTTCGCTCATGCTAACTTGGAAGTCCACCTAAATTCAACACAGCTCTAGTAAACGGTTGTGTTGGAGATGGTGGAGTGGTTACTTGAAAGAAGCAGATGTTCACCCAGCCTTGTTACCAAGTCATAGGTGGAGAAACATTGCATTACCGTATACATTTTCCCCACTGTTACATCACAGTATCCCAGAAGTCAAAACGGCTTGATCGCAGTTACATTTTCCGAATTGGCATATCACAAAATATTTCCTTGGTTGTTTAATTGAATGCTTGATGGTAGGTGAAAAGAAAAAAAAAGTGTTACCGTCAAGTTTCTTCTTTTTCACAGAATATGTGCCCTACTGGAATCCAATCCTCTTTCGACCATTGTACCATATATTCCTCGCATAGAACTTTTGTGTAGGTTTTGATGGGTGCGGCTTTTCTCCTTGACTCCTTACTGAAGCTCTTTCTTTGTGCAAGTATTTATTGAGACGAATGGCATATTACCTCACCCGAGTGGGCTCTTAAAAAATAAATTGTGAATGTGGTCCTTTGGCTTCTGTAACCAATCTTCTCGGAGGGTTTTTTTTGTGATCTTCCAAATCTCGTCCTGACCTTTGTTCACCTCAACTGGCATTTCTAAATTATACTGTGCACCGTGAACATTGCAAATTGAAAAAGCTCTCTGCATGTGGGCATCAACAACTTATTACACAGCTGATCCGAGGAACCAACTGCAGCTAAGAGGGCAGGCAATGCAGGGGGTTGCTTGAAACTCCAAAATTGGATTTTATTTGAAAATAAACTAAGCACTACTAGCATTCTCCAGAGTCTTGAATACACACAATCTGTTGCGGTGTAATGATACACTGGGAAACTAAGTTTATTTTTTCTGGTCTATTTTTAGATGAGATTTGTGCACGATGGGTCAGTGGACTAGATTTTTTGCAGATCATTCACAGCACACACTCTGGCATCTGTGCCGTGCCAGAGTTGAAGAGCCTTTACGCCAAACCATTTATGCTTCTTTTTGAAATGTCATTTGGTCTTTCTTCTCTTATTTTGGGAACGTCCACACACACAAATTGAGCCAGCGTGTCAGCCACGCATCTAGTCCAAAGCAGACTGTCCCCGAGGAGCTAGCCTGTTTTTCAGATGCTCATGGGGGCTTTGCCGGAAAGAGTTAAAGGTTTGGGCTGAAAACGGGGTTGGAGCTGGAACTGAAGAGACAAACTACAGAGTGGGACTCAAAAAAAGTCATGTGAAAGGAGGGTAGCATATGGAACTTGCATTGAAAAATTTTGTGAATGAAGCTGCGACGTAAATGTGGCTTTAAATTCCTGTAAGGAACAAAGGCACAATAACCATTTTGGAAAAATAAAAAATAGAAATGCCAAGCGCAGTTGGCGTGTCACGTTGACTACGGCTGCGTAGATATTTGATGCAGCCCCAAAAAAAAAAAAACTATGGAGTTTATTTCTGTACAATATACACCAGAATGGCAAAAAATGTCGAACGAGGCTTTTAGAATGGCAAAGAAAGTTAACATTGTTCATGCAAAAACAAAAGAGACAGAGAGCAGCACTTGAAGGCGCGCATATCAAGAAGCCTCGAACCACTGTCAAGCTCTCAGCACGCCTCCCCTAAGATGGCTCACATTTGAAGAATCTCCCGGCTGATGAAAAATTCATCACTCTGAACTGATAAAACATTGATGATTTGGTTGAGGATCCTTCCCTTTGCAAGTAAACAACCTGTATGTAAACATGAAAAAAAAGAAAACAGCTCTCTGCTCGGTAATCAGTTTGTCATGTTGCGTGTCACAGACCTAATGAGGTAAGATCTCGAGAGGTCGTCATCTGACGATGTCGTCGACTCTTTTTCAACAATCTTCAGACGAAGCGCTGTTGGATGACTCGAAATAAGGAAGAAGAATTAAGGCCATTCATCTGCGAGAGAGAGTCACTGGCTGTCACTTAAAGAACAATCAGGCAGATCCTTGATGCAAAACCCCAGCCGCGGGAATAGAAGATACCGCTGAAAGAAACGGAAAGCTACATTTTCTTCTCTACGGAGGTGAATCTGTTTGTAGACGAATGCTCGGAGGTACACGCGAGTCGAGTTGTTTTGACTTCCTCCTACTGCCTTTGAACGCAAACTGTGTCTCTTAAGCTTTTTGTCTTGATGTTGTTACATATATACTATGTTGTGCGCGTTTGTCTATGTATGTCGTTTGTCAAAAATAAAAAAGACGGTTAAAAATAAAGTAGATGGAGTGTAGCTCAGGTGGCATTACATTAGAATAAATTCGATCTTTTTTTTTTTTTCGAACACCCCACAAACCCAATGAAGAAGACGCTCTGAACTAGGGATGGACAATTTAAAAGATGGAGGGGGCACAATTTTTAATCAGCGCACATCGGACCACACACCTCCTACGACACAGGTATCAAACTCAAGGCCCGCGAAAGCAAATCAAAGATGCCAAACTTTCATGATGCTTGCTAAAATCACTACCAAAATTTGAAATTCTCATTTGTAATCAATAAGAGTGATACTGTAAGCATTTTCTTGTCACCAAACCCGTCATTACAGTAACTTAAACAATCAAAATGTAATATGTCCTTTCTTGCTTGCCGTACAGTCATGCAACATGGCATCACTGTTTCATTAGATATTGAATGTCGTAGTGATAAGCAACTCAACATTAGTAATTCAACACAAAAATAGTTACTATGATAAAATAAAATAATAATTACAAGAAAAACTTTACTTTTAGAAATTCTAGCCATTAGCATGGTGGGCTGGCACCAAGAGACATACAACACAGCCAACTTTGTTTACCAGCTAGATTGATCAATTGTGAAATGGGTGTCCGCAGGCACTTTGTTCCGTCATCTGACTCTACACTAGGTGGCAGTGTTGCTATAAAAATATTGTTGCGATGAAATAGCCTATGAAGAAAATACAGTTTTTGGCAACACTCTGGCTTTGTTATTTTGCCTCCCGACACCACATGCTGAACCCGGTTCGGGAAGATTGATTAAAGGGACGGACGAAAACCTACGTCCGTCCTTGTGATGGAATGCCCATCTCTGCTAATTTGGCCATGGCTTCTGGCCAGGACCTGCTCGCTCTTCTGAGGGAGATTGACGGTTTTGTTCCTTTTTTTGTTCCTGTCATCTCATGCCGAACACTGCTATTACAACTTCAAATTGAGCAGCTGCGGTCAACATTTCCACTTTCCAAAATTAATTGAGAGCCGCGAGTAGGCATGCAGCCTGAATGAGGCCCGCGGGCTGCTACTTGCCTGGTCTCTGGAATGTTCACTTTTAACCGGTGCTGTTTGAGGGAGGCGGTGGTTTATTTTAATAGCCATTTACACCTAGAATTGAACTGAGATTTTCTTCACTCCATTTTTAAAAAAAAAAGGATTGACAAAGCACTCCTGTAAACTGCTACCTTCTAAATTTGATGACTGGAATAAATCTTTTCACGCTCAAAGAGACCCTAAATTCCATTTGCCTTCTGAAACCCACTCTGACTGCTCAGAACAAACCAGCAGGTTCACCAACTGTCCTCAGAGTTGCTGTACGTCCCCATTTATCTCAATTAGCCATGCTCTGCATTCTTGAAACATGCAATGGCGGGATGAGGCCCGGAAAGGCTCTCATCCCTCGAGAGCTGTAAACCACCACGTCATTAAATATCGAATAAAGCAACCAATCTCCAAATTAGCTAATCATCATGCAATCATGTTGATGGGCGGGCTCCTTCATCACGTACTCACAACAGCCACATTGTTGATCATTCCAAGGGCTCTGCAACATTTTCCAGCCCGGAATGTTATAAAGAGGATGGAGATAAATGGGGGGGGGGGGGGGGAACAGGTGGTGCGGCATGTGCAGCATGCAGAGCAGCAACGGGAGATGCGATAAGGACACGCCATACAGGGAGAAGAAGACACGGGGAGAGATAATACGAGCAAAGGTCACTCAGAGGTGATTCTTTAGCCGAGTTGTAGTCTCGTCAAAGACGTAACGCGTGACACGCCCCACTCGTAAGCATGTCACATCCACATTCATGTATCACATAAAACGTCGCTGTTCGATTGCGACTGTGAACTCCGCTAATTCAAAGCCCTGCTGTCGAAATGGCATGAAGACATGCCAAGAGGATTTGCATTTGCCTTGCGGGTGGGCAAATATACATATTGCTGGGATAGCGGTTAGCGCGTCTGCGTCACAGTCACGACACCCCGTGGAGCAGGGGCGATTCTACGGTCAGACGTTTAGCCGTGCTGACTGCAATACACACACGGCCAGGCAAAATCAATTGCACTCTTTTGCATATTTTCATGCAATTTCTCTTCCGCATTTAGAAAAGAGAAGCAGAACATTTTGCAGGAAAGACAAAAGCATGCAAGTCTGATAAATAGGGTTAGTCATCGAGAACCGGGAATCGACTAACATACCGGTTCTGCTGGAATCGGTCAGATTTTAAAATATCGGTGCAGAATTTCGATGCCAAATTTAGTGATTCCCAACCTTAATTGAGACAAGGCACATTTTTGAAGTTTGAAAAATTACACGGCACACCACCAAACAAAATTATGACCAAAATAGGATTGATATGTCCATTTCATACTTTTTGCCACCTCATAGATATTTTTTCTTTCTGTCACTATAAATTGCTGGCATAGATAGATGGACAAAGATACATTTTTAAAAAATTAACAAGTAGTTTTCTCACCAATTATGTGAAATTTGCGAAGTTCCCGCGGCACACCGTTAGCGCTCTCACTAATATGTCCCGGCAAACTGTTTAGGCATGACTGGTCTAATTTGTGAACAGAAGAAGCACGAACAAAGAAGGACCTATCGGAAACGTGCGTTACGTTCTCCTTCCTCCGGTGATTAGCGCGGGTCTGAAAGGTAGTTGGCCAAAACATGACTGCGCTGTGCTGAGTATTTCTGCCCAACGGCCGAGATTGACTCTTGGCCCGTGATCCTTCCAAAGTCGAAATTCATTCTTGGCCCATGATCCTTCCAAACTGGAATTTGTGAATGTTCAGCATGATCGCTGTGCATGAGTATTCAGTTCGAAAAAAGGAAGATGGTTTCTGCTCAATTGCTCTGTTCTTTTATCATCATGGGACCAACTAAAGTGAGTGAGTGTGTTGATCCTGTTTAGAAAAGAATGCGTGCCTGCAACAATGGACTGTTCAAGCATAATTGGGTGGATTGCCATTCCCCGAGGCGCAGTGTTCCGGTGGCATATCAACAGTTCTCAGTCATTTTGCATTGTCAAGTGAACGCTTTCGCTTTTAATGAAGGTTGCGGGTGCTCTTTTTTTCCTGCTCATTCAGCTGTTCGCAGGCAGGGTGAGAATTCAGGTGAGGTGGGTGAAATTTGCTGGTAATTGTCTCAGGAGAAGTGTTAAACAAGCATTCAATCGCTTTTTCTGTGTTACTCAGACTACAGATGCGTCATTTTTGAAATAATTCGAACTCCCTGTGGGATAAACAACTTAGTTCTATTGTAGTCAGTAGCTTGGAATCGGCTTCTGAAATATCGAAGAAAAAAAAAAGGGGGGTTGGGGTGCAACTGCTGTCTTCTCTGTAAGTCTTTGTTCTTCCAAAAATGTTCTGGGGCCTTTTGAGCCATTCACTGGCAGCATTGCCTTTGCCTGCTTATGCCTTTCATGATTGTAGTACACAGTTGATGTTTGGTCTCATCATACGTTCCGAAATGTTGTTGCTCAGGCATTGAAGTGAAAAGACTAATGATGGGATGTGTATACCGGCTTTACTATTCATACCTTTAGTGCGAAAGCCTTCAGCAACAAAAGTAGAAAAAGCCTTCATCGCTTTCATTAAAGCGACTCTCAGTGTTCAGCCCTGCGTCTCCCCCCGGAGACATGACAAGTCTGTGGCAGCAGCAGCTCGACGCGTCTTCCGATGCTGAAGTAAATGACGACTTGACTTGACACAGAGTCAATGTTCATTATATATGTGTGTGTGTGTGTGTATATACAGAAAGAGAGAGACATGTAGATATAGATATATAGATATGGAATGATTACGATTGACTTCGATATGTTCAAGAGTTGTCTTGAGTTTTCCATGTCGTTTTGCAATTTAAATGAATTTCAGTCACGACATTCCTGTAAACGTGGACTTTCCCGCAAAGAAATAGCTCTGTAATTAACGACGCAATGCATGACTCAATGCATTTGATGCGCTCACATATTTTAAATCAAAACAGATTTTCTCATTTGTTTATTTGTTACACCCCTAACAGATAGCCTATGAGATAGATAGATAGATCGCTAGCGAGAAGATATATAGCTAACTAGCTAGCAGTATACCTACCGAGATAGATAGATAGATAGCTAATAGGATCAATAGCTAGATAGTTAGATAGATAGCTGGATAGCTGGATGGATAGATAAAAGAATTTAAAAAATCTTTATTAGTCTCGCAATGGAGAAATTCCCATTTAAAAGAAGTAAAATTAATTGATTTTCAGAAAGAAATCCAGCGGGGTGAGTTTTGGCTGTTGTTGGTAAACTTGATATTTAGCAGTAGTCCAAACATACGGCGATTTTCGGAATCTGAAACTGAATCTGTAGATGCACACACACACACACACACACACACACACACACAGACACACGCGCAATTTAGTTTCGGGCTATCACTACACCTCGCCTTTAATTTGACAGCAAGGACGTAATCGAGACATGTCTGTGCCTTTAAGAGATATCCCCTTCATGTAGGATGAATAATTCAGATTGCATCGAGGTCCTGTGAGGTGGGACCAGAGTCTCGCCTCCTCCTCCAGCAGTTGGACAACCAGGAAGCTCATACATAAAAGATGAAAGGTTTGATAACCTTCATTGCTTTCCGGTGGCACTGTAAACACTTTATTGTCGTAGCATTGCTTAGCTACATGCAGCCTGGAGAATTGCCCGCAGCCTCGCAGCATGAGGCATGCTCATGTCATGCCATATGCATCCTGACTCCACTCTGCAGACAACAAGGTATAAATAGAAACGACACGCTTGCAAGTGGCTGGGGTGTCGTCAAACCTTCAAATTCATTTGTTTGCCAATCTTTCATGAAAAAGCATGAATCGTACACTCACTGTTTCGTTCTCACTTTGCGGTCATAGTGACCAAAAATGTGTCACCGCATATTACTAGCCCGATTAACGCCGTGTGTCTATTTTTTACTGCCGTATCTGCAAAGTGAGCTAAACTGAGCTCTTCAAATTACCATTTTGCATGCTGTTTATAGGAAGCTTAGTTCACCGCTTCCTGTTAGGTTGCACACACGCATCTGTTGAAAGGAGCAAAACATTCCTCCAAACGTCTGACGCAAATAGGATAACGTCTACCTTGAGCGCATAAAAGATTTGGCGGCCTGGTGGTCGACTGGTTAGTGCGTCTGCCTCACAGTGCAGAGGAACATGTTCTCCCCGTGCCTGCGTGGGTTTTCTCCGGGTACTCCGGTTTCCTTACACATTCCAAAAACATGCGTGGCAGGTTAATGGAGCACTCGAAATTGTCCCAAGGTGTGAGTGTGAGCGCGGATGATCGTTTGTCTATGTGTGCTCTGCGATTGGCTGGCAACCGGTTCAGGGCGTTGATCTGCTGCCTGTTTTGAGTTGTATTGCCCCGCCCCCGTCTTCCCACCTGGGTTCGTCATTAGCTTCCGGTTTGCCCTTTCAAGTTGAGTGGTGAGGTGTCACCGACAACCATTTGATCCTTCAGCAGGAATGAAGAGAAGCTATGGAAGCAGGATAAAACAAAATCCAAAGTATGTGGTGGAAACCGGGGCTATTTTTACATACACAATTTCTCTTTGCAGATATTGTGATTGTCAAGACTTTTTTTTTAATCAAAGAAAAGTTGGGTTAAAGTATTTATTTAAAAACTAAATGCGACCAGATGAAATTCTTATTCGCAAATGCTGGAAAAACAGGTTACATATGCGGCCATTTTGGTTGTCGTCTCGAGTTCTTTCTTACTGTATTTTTATCATGATTCAAATTTAAATGTACACGATATATTTTGCGATAATATAGCAAAGGTACAACCTGTTTGGTTTCCGTTACCATTGGCATCAGTCACTCGATGCTTTGTTTTCAAATTTAAATTAAAGTTGAGTGTCTTTTTTTTTAATAGCACACTCATTTTTCATGCCACAACTCAAAGATGAATTTTTCCGATTTTCGTGAGAGATGATGACACCATTGCCATTTGTGAACTGACCCAGAAGAGATATTGCCGTGACATTTGCAGTGCTGCTCTGAAGTTTGGTTCATTTACTTTTTACCGGAATCCAGAGTAGCTGTGCGGCCAACCAGGTTGCAATCCAGATTATTATTTTTGCTGATCAAGATAAGTGCTCATTAAGACACAAAGAAATAGTTTTTCATCAGGCAAAAAGATAAAGATAAAATTCTTTGACGAGCTTAATAATGTGGAAAATCCTGTTGAAGTCATTTTATTTTAATTAAGATTAGCTGGGAAATTAATTAGCAACATTGCCGGTGAGTTAAATTGACAACTCAAATGTTCATGTACTTATGTGGAATAATTTGAACTGCAGTGTATAATTGCAATAGGGTCAAAACAGACATATATTGATTGATAGGTTGATTATTTTTAGTTATCATACATTTGCTTATCATTAATGTTATTATTACACACACATATGTGTATGTATATATAAGAAAATGTTTTGCAAGGATAATTTAAAATTAAACCAGGAATTGAAAACCAGCTGATTTGGTGTTTGTGTGTGTAAAAATATATTAAAATTGAAAAATTATTATTAAGCAGTGAACTGTATGATGATGGCTTTGACTCCAGGGCCCTCAGGAGAATTGAAGGTATCTCATGGACCGAGCACATCACAAATCAGGCTCTAAGAGACAAAACCAAACAGCCACCAGCCTCCCGTCTCCCAGCAATGCGGCGAGTGCGATGGTATGGCTATGTCATCCGCCTGCCCCAGGAACACTCAACCAGCACCATCTTGGCCTTCAACCCCCAGCAAGCTGGCTGGAGACGACCCAGAGGTGCCCCCCCGCACTCGCTGGCTGGACATAATAGCCTTGGACCTTGGGGCCTGCAATGTTACCCTGGAACAAAGTCAACACCTTGCCCAGAACAGATCCTGATGGAGAGACCTGGTTGCTATGGTTGGCTCTACGTGCCATGAAGTGCAAGAGAATTAAAGAGAAAAAGAAAGAACTGTATGAGTGCGTATGCATGTGTCAACTATTGGAGAAATGTATTTTTTTTGTTCCTAAGTGGGCCGGAGATAAGCAGGGTACCTGTTCCCCCTTTCACACTGCGCTGGCGTCAATGCCGGTTCAGTGGTGGTGCTGTTGCCAGTGTTCAGTTTGTGCAGCTCAGTTCAGCCTCCCGCTGCCAAAGAGCCGACAAAAAGCGGGCCCGACAAACCGTCCATATATCTGCATGCCCTTCTGTCGTTCAAGCAACATGTTAGTCAAGTTCGCTGGCCTCTTATTGCAAAATGGCAGTTGGGACGCGCAGTCGCCGCCCCCAGCCTGACTCACAGTTTAAATGCAGTGTTTTTCTAAAATGGTGTCAGCACCATCTGGGTGAGTCTGTGATTTCCTCTGTGGCGATATTTGACATTGACACGGCATGCCGCGGAGATTTTCGACATCTATTCTGTGTCAGGGGGAACAAACCGACATGCCCATCCGCATTATGATTGCAAATCAATAACTTATGCCAGATTGTACGGTGGTCCTCCCCATCGAAAAAAATAAAAACTCTCACAGAGTATATTCATGTGATTCCAACATTGAAATACGATAAATAAAACATGGCCATGCAACTATTTTTTTTTGAAGTGATTCACGCATGTGTACATCTCTGCACGTGGGGAATTTGATTGAGATTCAGCAGACACATACGTATGTTAATTACCCTCTAGAAATGCAATGTGCTGCACTCCAGCCAATATGCACAATGTTCAAAGAGCAGAAAGCAAGAGCGGAGTAACCATTGACACGGTGAACCTCCACCACCACGACCACCACCTCTTGCCTTTTTCGAGAGGGGAATG
Source organism: Hippocampus kuda (assembly GCA_901007745.1). Lineage (NCBI taxonomy): Eukaryota > Metazoa > Chordata > Actinopteri > Syngnathiformes > Syngnathidae > Hippocampus > Hippocampus kuda. The sequence goes on along the minus strand of CAAKHF010001571.1, from coordinate 23,869 downwards.
CAAATGGCAGGCTGCCCGTTAGCGGTTAGCACAGAGTGAGGTCGCTGCAGATCTCCAAGTCACTTGCTGTTGAGAAGTCACACATTTACTCAACAACTCTAAAAGAGAGCTTGTGTGACATCATCGGTTTGACTTGTGGCTCATTAGCCGTCAGGTTTCATCCCCAATGAGAATTTGTATCAGTAGAAGCATACAACGTTGTGCAAAGCAGTTCCTACAACAGAATTTTGCAATACTATAATAATAATAATAAATATACTTGGGACACTGACTTCTAGCTTAAATTTTCAATGAACAAAACGGGCACGAGTGCACGGCTTGCCGCATGTTCTGATTAAATTACTCTTCATTTGAAAAGAAACCGATATGCTGACACAAAGATGAAACGCTAATGCGAGTGAAATTACCACAGAACAAAACTATGACTCAATGGTTTGTGGTCCTTTTGATTGCAGAGCAATACTCGATATCTTTTTAACTTCAAATGACTTCAGGAATTACAATAAAATGAATCTATCAATGATCTAAAAGATGCATTTTATGTCAATGAACAAGAGAATGTCAATAAGACTGTTTTCTATTGTGTAATAACTACACACACTGTAGTTTTTGTGTGTCCATGTGTGCCTTTAAGAGGTGTGGCCTAGTAAGTGACATCAAGAGCTGCAGGAAGCCGGTTACTTCCATGTGCGCAAGGGCGTGAGTTGTGACCGAGAGCAGCTCTGGGTGTTCGAATTAGGTATTTATTGATTTGCCAGTTTTGGTGGCCTAGTGGTGAGCGCGTCGACCTCACAGTGCAGAGGCACTGGGTTTGATTCCAGCACCGGCCTCCCTGTGTGGAGTTTGCATGTTCTCCCTGTGCCTGCGTGGGTTTTCTCGGGGTACTCCGATTTTCTCCCACATTCCATAACATGCATGTCAGGCTGATTGAACACTCCAAATTGTCCCTCGGTGTGAGTGTGAGCATGGATGGTTGTTCGTCTGTGTGTGCCCTGCGATTAGCTGGCAACCGGTTCAGGGTGTCCCCCGCCTACTGCCCAAAGACAGCTGGGATAGGCTCCAGCACCCCACGCGACCCTTGTGAGGATAAAGCTGAAGGGCAAGGTACCGCAGTATTTTCGACACACACTCATGTTTACTGTCGCTTGTTTCTTCAGGATTATTGATACACTGCCGGGTCTTACGGATGATTTTCACCTTGCTATTGTGAACATTCATCCCGTAAATCACATGGATGGTTGGATGGCTCGTTTATACTACAGGCAAACGTTTGACACGATCTCTTATCCATAGTATGAGCAAGTGTTTTCAAACTTTTGAGTGGTTCTGTACGACACATTTTCAATCAGCACATTTATTGGTGGCGTTTATCCTCAGGAAAGACAAGTTCTGTTGCTTTCATATTGAATTTTTTCATGGTGCCTATTTGTCAGGTTCAGGGTTAAAATCGCAAGTGTTTCAGGATGGCCTTGAGATCGGGCCACAATCAGATATGCGGAGGATAAAAACTATACGTTTTGTACCCAAGGACAGCAGTGATGAATGATGTCATCCCGATAAGGTGAGACACAACTTTGTCTTCCACACCATGTAGGCAATCACGTTCATGAAAAGTACAAACTGAAAGCCACATGCAAGTCACGAGTTGTGTTTCGTTCCCGATAATCACTGCTCAGCGGGAGAATATTAGCATTTTTTTTTTCCGTTTTGTTCATCAAAAGGTCGGATCACACATCGAGATAAAGACCTTTTAGTGGAGGCTTGGCTCGGCCGCCTATCCTAAATGGGCTTTCATTAAGCGCAGTGGCGCAATAATCTTGAGACGAGAGATGAAGTGATGGGGCGACGAGATAAAGACATGCGGGGATTTCTGCAAAGCTTCTGCCATTATTCTGGAGGCCCACCGTCCAACCAGTCAGTCAGAGAGAGAGAAAGTCAGTCTCAGTATAGCCAGAAATTTAGAGTGCATTTTTCATCATACCATTCACAGCCAGTGTTTCATGGAAGAAAATTCTGCAACAGCCAGAACATTTCCAATCACACGCCAAATCAAGCAGGAACAAATCGAAATAAAACTCAATATTCTTCTGATCTTAACGGACTCGAGAATGCCATTTTCTTTGCTGCGACTTGGCTTTCATATATAATCTCATCGTCGACTTCAATCTCCCACGCAGGGACAAGGGGCGGCCCTGGCCACCCTGTTGCTCCGCCTCTGCCTCTCTCGTCTCTTTCCCTGCTCACTTTTCTCTCAGTACCTTGGACAGTAATTGAAACTCTATAATGCCTTTCGAGAGCCATTTCCACGACACTGCAAAGTGTACACGCATTTGGTCTTTCACAATTTATGTATTCAAACAGCTAAAAGAGGATGGCGAGCTCAGAATACAACATGATTACATCCAGCATGCATAAATCATCACGAATCATCACTTACTCCGCCAGCGCGGCCCCAGCACAGCTCTTAACGCACTGCTAATAACGGACTGTTTGCAGCCATTTTCGAACAAGGGATGCTGCGGATTTTTTTGTTTTTGTTTTTTAACTCTGATCTAGCTGCGGTCTGTTTAACAGCGCCATCAAATCTTCAATTGTTCTCTCCAACCCTGAAGATGGGCGTACGTACGTGTGCGTAGCACAATACCGCCACCTACAGTAATGTCTCGACCACACAACAGCGAAGACATAGAGCTGCGCAGTGAGGACATTGGAAACTCCAAAATCAAACCAAATCTGTCTGTCTGACTTTGAAGTCATTATGTCGCGCAATTCCGAAAGTGATGTGACACCGCCCTAAAATGTTTTAGAACTAACTTCATATAGATGCCACAAGATGGCAGCAAAGCACTACTTTCCTATTTGACAGCGATGTGGCATGAGCACAAAAAAAATGCAAATAGGTGAGTTTTACAGAGAGTAAAGATTGGATTCCCTCGCAAAAATTTATAAATAGCTAAATTCCTGAATCGTGAATAAGTAACGTTTAGTTACCAGTGGATTTTTTTTCAAATACTACTGGAGTTTTAAAATGAACATATCGAGTCAGTAGAAGAATTTTTCCTTGAGTGTGATTCTTGCTTCTTTTGCCTGTAGCGTCGTCTCTCACACACACACACACACACACACACACACACACACACACACACACACACACACACACACACACACACACACACACACACGCGCGCGTAAGATGCTGCACTGCTTCACTCAGAGCTCACTGCCACTTCATCCGCCCGCTTCCTCGAAAGCACCGGGAATGCCACCGGATCTAGCAGAGACTCACTCACTCATGCTCACGTTTGGATTTAACACCAACGTGCACTTGCCTGTCGTTGGAAGCTGCGGGAACGCGAATAATCAATTAAGTATTGATTTCTTGTACGATTTTGTAAATTTCAAAGACAAAGCGGGAAGCTTAAGGAGCGCCGCGAGCACGCACGAGGAGCCGCAAATTAGCCAATAAACACAGACGGGGGGGAGTAAACGAAGGCAAACGAACGAAGCGTCTGTCATTGCGTTGATATGCTTGTTTTTTGTTTTTTTTTGTGCCCCTCCAGATGAATTAACGGCGTGCGTGACGAGGGTTTCCTCCGAAGAAGATGCGATGGCAAATGGGTGCGTAAGGGTTAAAAAGCAAGCGCTCCAGGAGGAGAGAGAGAGTGACTGAAGGACCGGGTAATTAGGCGGACCGCAACTCACGCCTCATCAGTATGCGGAGTATGCAAATTAAACGTCTGCTTCTTTCTTTTTTTTTGTGGAGGATCAGAAGGCAAGCGCCGCAGAGAAGAATTAAGAGCAATTCTTCTCCTCCCGGAAAGGCTGCGATATGCAAACAAGGGATGGAGAGCAGAGCTATACAACGGACCCCAATGTAAGGACAGTTAAATATAATCACACGAGTGCAGTCATTCCTTCCTCGCGCCCGGGAGATTCTTTTACATTCGCTCTGGAGGTAATGAGTGGGGGGGAAAAAAATGGCAATCAGACATGCACCTTCGTTCCCCATTACGCCGTTCTGCGCATATTGATGCGCTGCCTCATGGATGATTATTACCTTTTTGGAATATTGCAGCGGCAAACGAGCCTCGGAATAAAGGAACGGGAGGAATGGACGGGAATAAGACAAAAGAGCGGAGGTATGCAAAGGCGCTAATGATATTCAGAGCGCTGACGGCGTGTCATCTGCATGATGACAACGGCCAATTACAATGAACCATTGGCTCTCTGCCGCAGATAAGTAGGAGAGGATCTGGGCAACGAGGAGGGGGAATGCAAAAATGACTTCCCTGTCCCTTTCTTCTCAACGCGCCGCTGATTTGCTGACTCGTCGCCGTGGATTTACAGTAACGATGACTAAAAGGAAGAAAAAAAAAAACCAAACACAACCGCCCGAGCTTCGTCCCTCAAACGGGCTCGAAGGCCAAAGGCGATAAGTGGAGCTCCGTGTTGAAATCATGGCCGCCGAGGACGGTATTCCATCGCCACGCCGATTCCGGTGGCATTCCTTCCCGTGCCAAGCGCCGCCGCAACGAATCTGTCGGAAAGCGCAAACCAACACACGAGCGCACAAACGTACCGGCGCGATGTTTTTTTCCCACTGCGCCGCCCTCTCCCCTTCCTCATCACGGTACAAAATGCCTCCTATCCCCATTTTGCATATTCGCATGCCGCCCCGCCTGCCACAAAGGACTAAACAGCCATATGCAAAGCAGTCTGGCATCCCCTCTTACATAGCAATGAGGGGGAACACTGTGCGGAAGAGCGCGAGGGAGGTGGGGTAAAACATGATTGGGCGAGTAAGTACAGGAAGATGGCGGCGATGGCGAGGGGGGCAGTCGGGCCACAGGGGGATCTTGTTGGCACTAAAAAGCGGCACGTGCCGTGTTACCACTCCCACTGCGTGATGACGAAAAGGTGGGCGTGGGAAAAAAAAAAAAAAAGACTGAGCGGCGGGGGATGAAAGGGAGGGTAGACGAGGGCATGTTGGCACTAAGAGGGGGCACGTGTTGCCTGAGGGAGGGGAGGGAGCGGCTTGGGTTGGTAAAAGGCAGTGGGAGCGCCATAGAAATGCAAGGTTAGAAGGGGGCGCAGCACGGGCCATGATACGAAACACCCACCGCGCCGCAAGAGGAACCCGTTCCACGCTGAGAGGCCACCTGCACTACGGAGGAGCATCGCGTCATTAAAACGCAAGATGCAAAGGCGAGTCCCCTCAGACACGACTCTCATACCCTCTGAGGGGATTCAACTAGCCTACGGTGTCTTTGACAAAGCCTACCCATGCGGAAATGACCCACGTCTGCCTCCATATACTCGTGAAACTTCACTGACACGCTGGTCAGCGACGGGCACACGCAATACCTCTGGAGTCTTCAGCCCAAAGAACACTTTGAAAACAAAGTCTCTTTTTTTTTTTTTTTTTTTTTAAAGTCTGAATGTTGTGACATTTGTATGGACGCCTGTTTCTCTGAAACATCACCGATACATTCGATTTGACTTACGACACTTGATGGCACTTTTGTAAATGTGTTATTGTATTCCAAGTGTTGCCTCTACTGAAGTCAACCACTTCAGTAGAGCCACTGTGCCCGAAAAAACTTGCAGAGACTTTTTGACAAGGGCAAAGGTCATTGGGGCTCACTGACTGCACCAACAATGGCAGAGGGAGGGGTCAAGTCACTTTGCCCGCACCCAAAAAAAAAGGAAAGGAAAATAGAATAGAAAGAACAGCTAGTACCGCTGATGGAAAGCTTCAGTGGTTTGGAATCTGTGACTTTTTAAAAGCGGGCTACAGTATACCCTGCCCCATGCCTTGTTGCAATCATCTTGGTTTTGCCAAATGCTCCGTCACAACATCATGAAAACTTCGTGACTACGTAAAGACAAGTTAAGAAAAGATGAGAATCATTTTCAAATTAGACGCGCAGTATGAGGAAGACATATTGAGCATGTTTGTTATTATGGTTGTGGTTTGCATTGGTGCAGGATGCAGAGTTCTTGCTGAAAAATGTCCACTGTCATTAGGGTACCCAAAATACGAGACACACATCGCCACTCCCAACTGGATCCGAAACAGCGGGCATACTGTTCAAGTCAGACCCTTCTGAACATTGTTATATTTGTAAAGGCAGAATATTCCACACAGCTCCTCAGGCTGTGCATGTTATCAGAATTTCTTTAAGATTTTGCCTTGACCATGTCATAAATTGTGAAATGTGTCATTGTTCATATTAAAATGCTGCATTGTTGAACTGTGATTCCCCCCCCCCCCCTAAAGTAACCCGGAGTTCTACATGATACGTGTTTACCAAATGTGCTCTGTCTACCAAATTTGTACAATACAACAGGCTTGATTCAATTAGTCACCCAAAATTAAATGTGCATGTGATGAGGGACAGCTATGTCGTTTGTGGCATGCGACATCCGATGACGCGACACGGAGGCCTTTTCGTCATCCGCGCTGAATCAACGGCTGATTTGGAGAAGCCTCATTAGAGGAGCATCAAACACAATTTCCTGTTTGCAAATTGAATTTGCTCGAAAAGTCATGACCATGGCAATCCTCAACAACCGTACATAGTAGTTACTCATGGCAGTTAATGCCGTTCGCAACCCCCGAAATAGCAACGGGGGCGATTTTCAATGCTCCTTGTCACGTAGACCCTGTTGAGATAAGCGCCAAGAGTCCCTCTTTCTGATTTCCTTCTCCAGCTTTGTCTAAAGCCGGGACTGCGACAGAGGAAATCTAATGTTTCATAGCTGTCGGTGCAGAGGGTTGCGCGCGTAGCCTGAGGTTGCTGTGCCAAACAATAAACCATAATTTGATAGATGCGAAATTACTATGGTTCTTCCACTGAGCAAGGGTCCTCACCCCAGGCAGGGCAATACTGCGCCAGACAATGTGTCACATTTCTCTACAAAAGTGAGAAAAAGAATATTCTTGAAGGGTGTTCATTATGTATGCATGTTTTGGATGTCATCCGTCTGACCGTCATATGGAGACAAACAAAATGACAAAGAAACGCCCCGTTGTGAGAGCTGATGTTTAAAATGTAACAGCTGCTGAAGGTTGTGAATCCTGATTGATTGTTAAGGTAGTGGATGCCCAATGCAGCAGACGATTGACTTTAGGCTAAAGGATTGGCACAAAGACCAAATAACCGTCCATTCTTTTATTCACGCCGGAGTCGCTGTACCTGGAGAAAACCCACGCACGAAGGTGTTTTTTCTTTTTTTTTTGCATTGTAATTTTCTTTGATTCTCTGCAGTGCATGTCCAAGCACATCCTACGAAAGGAAACATCGTGCCCTCCTTTTGAGGCCACTGAAGCTGACATCCTCACAAGGTGGTGATGTCATGTCAAATGAATAGCGTTTATTCCTCAGTCATTTTACGATGTTGCCATGAAAGCTTCGATCCCACCCCTTCCGTGTACTGAGTATCACCCCCCCCCTCCTTTTTCTTTTAATCAGATAGATGTTAAGAAACACGCTTGCCCCCTCCTCCCCCTTTGTTCTGGTCAGTGGGCTCATGCAATGTTTATTAGATTCAAAGTCAGTCACTGCGACGTCAGGAAGGGCGGCGAAAACATCAAGGCGAGGGCTATACTGTATCACCGGCTGTGGCAGCGTCTTCACGGCAGTTCTTATTTATTTCTTTCGATTGCAAATTGAGACCGAACCCCACTGGAAGGTATCAAAAGAGGGGAGGAACGGACGCGCCCGTGATTTAGAGCCGCAGGACAGCATTTATGATCACAACAGTCCAAGTGAGTCCGGTGGGCCTTGTGGCCGGATTTGAGCCGTTTCCAAGCGAGGCCGGAATATGTACAGACAGACAAAGTATATCCATATACAACATGGAATTGATAAGCAGCAAGGGAAGTGCGGGCTGGGGAGTTCATCGTTCTGGCACACGTGACTCGTCACAGAGGGCTTGTGTGATGTGCAGCATAGTGGGGGCTGATTGTTGCCACATTGTGACCGGAATGATTCACTCGGCCTGACAATCTCATTACCGCTCCTTGCACAGCGCAGGCCTCCATTCTATCCTCGATCTAATCACACCGAATGCTCAAATCAAACGATATGACCTCACCGAGAAAAGAGCGGCTACTGCTCTTGAATGATGCCGTTGCCGTATCAACGTGTTGCTGCTTTGATTGTAAGACTCGTTTGGTCAGGTTTTGTGATTCAAAACAAAGGCACGCAAGACACATCCTACAGAAAGACGGCAGTGCTTCATGAGGAGGGCTCAACTTCTGCAGTGAAATGCTTGTGAAGTCATTCGATTGCGAATCTTCCTTTTCCGCTTTCAAATTGAACCTCACTGGCAACGTTTCTCTGACATCGATGCGACTGGAGCCACGGAGCTGCGCCCAATCGATAGCACCCTCTCCCGCTTTGCCTCCAACCTTCAGCGGCGGAGTCCACCTTTCATCAGGCTGGACCATTGATCCTCGGCTTGGCAGGGGGTCCTTTCACAAGGCCGCCTAATGTCCTCATTATGTGTCCTGTGTGAGATGACGGGCTAATTATCATGTGATTAAGCAGCGAAGCAGCGAATCTGTCACACTTGAGGGGAAACGTAAGAGTCCAGATCTTCAAGGTGATCCCCGAAGGGAAGCAGAATCACCACTGGAGGGAAATCGCACCAACAGATGCAATAATTGTGCGTTTGATGACGTGTCCAGAACTGGATCTTGTGATTGTCATTCCCGAGGCCTTGTGTTTTGGCGGGAGGGTGCGAAGAGCACAAATCCCAAGGTAATCTGAAGCACAAAGCCAATGTCATTACAGACACGGCGGGACATTATTCTAAAATGGCAAGTGAGGCAGTGCTGAGACAGTAGATAAGGGCCGGAGAAAATGTGGAGTAAAAAGGAGAGGGTGAACGCTGGAATTTGTCATGGCCTGATAAAAACAGGCAAGCGGGCAGGCTGGAGGACGCCGTGATAGCACCGGCCTTTTTTTTCTTTTTTCCTCTTCTTGCCCCCCACACCCCCTCTTCCTTTTTCCTGCCTCTTTCTCTCACTACCCACTCTCCGTCTGAGGTTTATCTGACACGCGATGAATACAGCAATTTTATCTGAATAGACAAAGAAGCAGTGACATGCAGGCGCACTCTGACGCTTGACCTTGAAGGATGAAAGAAAAGATGCAAAGGGAAGAACGGCAAATGACTACAATCATGATGGCTTCCGTCACCTTTAAACTGCTAGCTTAATGGCATCTCATCTCATCATCGCCGCATTATGTTTTGTGTCGTCATTTTAATCCGAGATAACGATCACTTTTGTCATGTTCTACTGGTTAGCACCTATGCCTCGCATTGCCGAGGTGCGGGGTTCGATTCCTGTGCGGAGGTTGCATGTTCTCCCCTTGCGTGTGCGGGTTTTCTCCGGGGACTCCAATTTCCTCCCGCATTCCAAAAACATGCACGGCGGGTTTAATGGAACACTCGAAATTGTCCCTAGCTGTGAGTGTGAGCGCAAATGGTTGTTTGTCTGTGTGGGAGAGGCTCCGGCACACCCGCCACCCTCCTGAAGGAAAGCGGATTAGAAAATGGATGGATGGACGGGTGGATGGATGTCATGTTCCGATGAGTACCGCAGAGGCAGCAAGAGAATGTAAACTTGCTGTTGAGGTACGCAAACAAACAAAAAAATGAACAGATATCAAGACTCGAAATAACACACCAAAGCCTTTGGCGTTATAGTATATACTGTACATTCAATGCTTGATTTCTTTCATTGTGAAAGTCATGCCTCTGTCTTTTGTCAATCAACGCCATTGCATGGACATCATAGCAGTGCAAGTGAGGTCGCGGTTATAACATAAGATAAGATAAGATAACCTTTATTTGTCCCACACTGGGGAAATTTGCAATATGTGTTCAAAATAATCAAGCGGAGCCTTCGGAGCTGAGGTTGCAGCTGTTGTGCATGTCGTGAGCTTAACACTCTGTGGCACACCTTCGCTTTATGGTCCACAGCTCTACAACGGGGTTATATGTATGTGGCCCACAGCTGGCATCTGTTCTTGAGATGCCACATAACCTGCAGCGCAGACTTGACTTGTGACCATATCAATTAACAGATATGTTCTGACTTGGCTCTGTAAACAACAAAAAAAAAAAAACCAAAAGAGAGAGAGAAATCAAACGATGCCTGGTATCTCACGTCGGCCTACAAGGCAAAAGCATTGCACGAGCAACAATTGCAAACCTTTTGGAGATGCACGTTCTTAAATGTGCATCTTAAAATAAAGGTCTCAAAATACTTTCACTTGAAGATGGAACCATTTATAGGGCAAAATATGATGAAATACCCCCCACCCCCCAATTATTTTAGAGAGTCAGTGGGAGCCATAACTAGCGTTTAGATTGGAGGGAATTCCTAATAAGCACACGTCTTGCTTGTCAACTGTTGTCAGTTCTTAACTTTTGCACGGACGGAAGGCTTCTGGCTTGATTCCGTAATTACTCTGGAGGTGGAGAGGAAGGATGGCTGACGTTCGTGTTGACATGAGGCATACAATGGGGACTATTTCTACAAAGGAATTCTGAAGTGGAAGTTGGCAAGCGTATTTTCAATAAAGCGATAATCCCTCTTACAACCGCAACCTTATTACAGGTAAATCCGGGTCATTGAGAAAATGTCACTCCTCTGCGACTGGAGGTCTAATTTGAGTCTGTTGATGAAGACAAAGTCTTTGCTAGAAGTGCAGAGCGCCGCAAAAGTCAACTTCTTTTTTCTCATTTGTTATCTCCAATAGCAAATAAGCGAAGGAGCCTCGGGATGAGGCTGTTTCTATTTTACGCCTTGATTGCAATCAAAATTCGCATGACTGGTAGAAGGTATCATTGATAAAACCCGTCCTCGATGAAAACGGTGTATGGTAGCCATTGTTTTTCAAAGGCAGGATATTTGGAATTGCCGTCGCAGCGTTTTGGCTTGCTTCTTTGAATGGCGAGCGGACTATTTTGTCGTAAACGTCAACGTCCGTAACTGCCAAAAAGTGAGCGCTTCTATCCAGACAGTGATCTTTTAATCTGCTAATGTGAGGGCAAGAATAATCCCACATCTGGAAGTTCTACCACAGCGCGTAATTGCTCCCCCAATCGCTCCTCGGGCTCAGAGAGAAAGAATGACCCGCATTGAGTCCCGCCGCGACATTTAGAGGGCATGAAATTTGCTCAATTTCAAATGACTTGACGTTTCCCAACCAATTTGTTTTTCCTCGCGCTGTTTATTGACGTTTCGTCTAATATGAGACTGCGCCACACATCCCCACAAGTGACGGATTCATAGTTTTCTTTTCGCCGTCGCTCTCTTCCTCCATTTTTTTGTCATTCCCTCTTTCTCTTTCACACTCCTGCCGGATTTCATCTTTGACAGGTGCTTCCTGTCTGCACGTTGACGTGAAATTAAACACAAGGCCAGATGTGAAGTTTGTCTGTTTCGGCAAAGACACAAAGGAAAGCATGTTTCTTGGGCACGGCTCCCGTCAGCTTTCCCTGAACCGTGTCGCTCTTTAATCGAAATGTTTGATGATGTAGTCCATTTTCCTCAAGCCGGCGTGTGTGCACAGGTACGGCCGCTTCATCTTAACGTCCATTCATCCATTCATTTGATTTCGTTTCGCCTTCAAAGTGAGTCCAGCTTAATGGCATCACAAAGCGCCTTTCAAAGAGCAATTAAATGCGGTCGTCTACAAGATGTGCTTTTCAATTCTTGCCGTGCTTTTGTCGTCCTTGTCTTGCGCGCGCAGAGCGAGAGAGAGAAACCTGGGGGAAAAGAGAAGCATGGACAGAAATGGAAAGGTCAAGAGTGATGGATGCTTTGTGTGGGTCTGTCATTCCCAATTACTGAACTTTGCCTTCGAAAGCATCGCTTAGCTGCATTTCTCATTTCTGCCTTTCTGACTGATGAAGAACAGGCTCTGACTGGGGGGCACGGCGTGCTTTAAAGAGCGCCTCACTGGTCGCTCGCTATTTACTTCAGATGCAACACGGCGCAGCCGCCGCTCCTACGCAGTTCCGCTTTGGCTTTCTTGATCGCTGTACCGCCAAGTGTAGACGCTTCCCTTCTCTCCGATTGGTTATTGGCGAACTGACTGACGCTATTTCTTTGAAACGTTCAAGTTAGTGAAGCGCACCGCCGGGAAAACTTTTAGATTCCACTCAACGACTGGATATATTTATATACATTCTGTTATCACCAGAACTGAGCGGACGAGCTGTTGCACTGTGACACTCCGCAGACGCAGGCGGAAGAGGAGCTCGGGGAGAACAACGATGAATTCGACACAGAGCAGACGCAATGTTAATGATAAAAAAAAAAAAAAAAAATGAGAATACTCCAGCGACAATCCTCACCCCCCCCCCCCCCCACG
>CAAKHF010001562.1:11386-41488 GCA_901007745.1 Hippocampus kuda | reverse complement strand
CCCCCCCAATGAATTGGTAGCGTGATGAAGTCACCAATTAAAGACCAGGTACCAAATAACACACTCGGCTGCACAGTGGCGATAGTGAGTGGCTAGAAGACAAACGTTTCAAATACACTTCACAAAATAAATTGGTGACTTTCTTTCATTTTTGGTCTGGTTGTGCCTCCCAACGCCAGAGACACAAATTGGCGTTGCTGCTAGGGAGGCGCGACACTGGTGAAAAACGATTTCTTTTTCATCCTCTAACATCTCATTCAATCAATCAAAATCTCAAACTGCAGTTAACGTTACGTCTCTCTGTGGATGTCGTGTTGTCACCTGCGAAAGGTTGAGACAAATTAAGGAGCCCATTTTGAGAAAGTAGTCCTAACTCCAAGTCTCTGTTTTCAAATGAAGTCAATTGAGCGTAAATCCTCAGAAAAACACACACTCAATTGGAGTACAGATCCACGAGGACTTTGCCTAAATGCGGTATTTGTATCTCGTTACTTCCCATCACTGGCAGTAAAATTTGTACTAGTGCAACCGTGAAAACATTATCGGCGGTGTGGTTTTGTACCGTTGTCAGGGTATATCATACAGTGGGTTTATGCTTCCATCTAGTGTTGATATTATTTTGGTGCACTTGTGATTCAGGGTTTTTAATCTTAGAATTTAACAATGCTCGGATGAAAATAAAGCACAAATACTGAATAATTGTACTTGAGTAGTTTATTTTCAGATATCGAACCCCAGACCTCTGACATGTGTAAAGAGACTTTGTGGGCAATTTGTATAGTATAAATGGTAGGGATCGCTATTCACGTTTGTATTTCTTCTTTCATCTATGTGTTCACTTTCTTCATCTAGCCCATTACTGTTTAAAAAAAAACAATAACAACAATCGATTGGAATGAACCAGAACAAATTGTTTGCTTTCATTCTTTTATTTGGTTATTTTACAAAAGAAAGAATTTCAACATTGTTTTCTTTTAAAAATGTATTTACAAGTTTATACAAAAATACAAAAACGATTCAAATCTGTTATGTCCTTTAAACTTGGAGCTTCTTTTAAATAGACAGTTACACTTGCGTGTTATCTCACATATATTTGAAATGTTTAAACTCTGTTTCGTGCTATTCCATACTGTACACCTTTGAAAAAAATGTCCAGTGTCTGTCACAGCTCATTACAGCAAAATTGAATGTAAACATTAAAACACTTGAAACAATTTCGTCATGAATTTAAGAATCTGGTTTTTGCTGCTTTCCCAAATAAAATGAGACTTTTTCGTTTTATAAATAAGAGTTTACATTGATTTTGAATGGTAATCCCACTTTCTTGTTTTACTGAGCCAATAGTGTCATGTACCCACTGAATTGAGAAATAATACAAACTCGTCGGGATAAATGAATAGAAAAATGAACACACCTGACAAATCTTCAATGCTTTACGTGTTCTATTGTTTGTTTGTTTTTTTACAAGTTTTAAAATAGAATCTTCACATTGCATTCTTCAAGTGGCGTAGAGATAACCCATTCACATCCATTGTCTACAATATTAAATGGGAATTCAAGTTTTAAGAATAACAAAAGTAGAATGACTATTTTACAAGTCACTTTTGAGCCTTTTACTCTCACTCTTTTATTTTCCAAGCTGTCCTTTTCCAATTGAAAGTAAAAATATCTCCAAGACCAACTTTTGCGGCTCAAGCAAGACTAGGACCCAGCACCACAAGTGTTCTGATTTCTCTATAGAATTTTCTTTTCAGTCTCTTAAAACATATGATTGTCCAGTGAGTAAGATATACAGTACAAGATAAACCCCTGTTGTGATCACAACTATACAGAACAGAATTAGCCAGACAGTTTGTACATCTATTGAACACACTATTGAACTTGACATTAGAACAGAAAATACAAATTCTTTTCTCATTTGGAGACATCCCTCAGATAAAAAATACACATATGGTGGAGTCGGGGTTTTTTCTTCTTTTTTCATTTGTGTCTTATTGCATGTGATAGAAAACACAACAAATAAAACAATGGTCAAGAACAAGTGCCATGAAGCCATGTGAGTGTCATGAATGTAAAATTTGCGCAATTCACAGCTTTTTACTCACTCCAAGTTACACAGTGTCACTTCTGTAGTTCAGGTTCGCTGAGTATGTGTTGGTCTGCTACGCTATCTATCTATCTATCTATCTATCTATCTATCTATCTATCTATCTATCTATCTATCTATCTATCTATCTATCTATCTATCTATCTATCTATCTATCCAGCATTTACAGTAAAACAACAATATGTTTGGCGAAGTATTCACAGAATACAGTGAATGGTTTCGATTGAAGTGCGGTCTCTGAATGTGAGTAACGTTTGCTGTGATAGGCAGGTGAGAGTTCAAGCTGTTAATCGATGGACCTTTTCCTCTTGTCGCCCTCTAGTGGTGCAAGAAAGAATCACTTCCCAAGTCCACTTCAGTTGTATTTCACTATGAGGTTGAATTCATTTGATTTTTAGCAATTGTTTTTTTTTTTTTTTAGGTCTGCTTTTACGTGCAATATATTTGAATTGAACCAACAAGTATTTTTTTATGTTCTATATTTAAGTGCAGCGTAAATGTGCAAATTGTGCATAATGTAACAACGGTTCACAAGAGGCATGGCCCAGTTACCGGTTTCAAGGTATATCAAGGTTTTAAAATGTCACATTTTCAAAACCACGTCACTGCAGGCAAAGCGACACGACCCCTCGCCCTCTCATTGTTGGTGCGAGCAGTCAGTGCATGAGCCCGATGACCTTTCCCCTTGACAAAAAAATGTGTCAGTTTAGGGAAATGTTCAGGTACCACAGCATGGTAGAGGAGGGACACGCATAACATTAGTTTGAAAAGTGGCTGCTGGAGGAGGCAATACTTCCAATATGATATCACATTTAGGGGAGAGCCACCCATCCCTCAAATTTTGCAACCAGCCACGGAAATTAGTGTGTCTACGTTTGCTGAATAAATATTCAAGACTCGGTTATGAGGCAGATAAGATGGCTGATGAGCACTGCTAACATCAGCTCGTTTCTATTCTGGCGTTACTTCAGGAAGCGAAGGAGAGCATAAAATTTGTTACTCATTCTGAGAAAGGGAAGTACTTTTACTGTTGTAAATGCACATTTTAATTTTGTTGAGGGGGGGGAAAAATCTTTTTACAATTACCAATGGACCAAATGCTCGACATTGTTTAAAAACAAAATAGATTGAGATGTAAATGCTCCCCCCCCCCCAAATATCAAAATAATACAGTTTAGAGCCCCATGTGCAATACTTTGATACTTGATAATGAACACTTGGGCCAACTAGTATATTTGAACACTTTCAGGGATGGTTACTATAATGGACAGCTTATCATGTTATCAGGTTACAGGATGCACGGAAGGGTTAATGTTGGTCATGACGATGGTACTTGAGGGGGCTAAGTAATTTTTTAGGTGGCACTTGATGTAAAACGTTTGAGAATCACTGCTCTTGTTGATTCTCTAAATGTACTGCTCCGCTATAATTGGAGAAGGAAGGTAACCTTGGTATGTAAATGGTGTCCAAAGGCTACATCCATGGATGAATTGAGTTTAAATCTTGGGGAGCGTGTTCAACATGAATAATATTTGTCAAGTTAGATAAAATGGCGCATTGAGCTCTCACCTGTCTGGTGCTACTGGGTCAGTGCAAATGAAGGATAGGCAACGAGGAGAGAACAGTGTTCATTGTTAAGATTTGTACGTCATGTCAGTGAGACCTGTTCTTCTTTGCTACACTCTTGTTAAAAATGTCTTCTCATTGTTTTATATAGATATGACTTTATATTCAATACAAATATACATATGGAATTTCATTATAAGATATAACTTCTTTTGAATATTCTTGACGAATCATCAAGTGCAAAAGAGAGGTCGGTTATTGGAAAGCTTTGCAAATGACTCTCTGGACAACCCGATTTAGGACCCTCTAAAGTACTTTTCACCATTTGAACTGAATGGTGCCTTTAAAACCACCTCCAAATGCTAATTTTCTACTTCAAGTTACAATTGCATGACATGGTTTGAAGGTTCGTTTAAAATATATTTCTGGCCAGGGTCCATGTAGAGGCAATCACACTGAACACAAGCAAATCTAGCAAAGAAAGGCCACTGCGATTGTCCCAAAGTCTTCCACAAATAGACCCCGTCTCCTGCTTAAAATCCCAGAAAAAAACTAAACATGAATTTGGATCAATGGAAGTGTGTTATAAATCAATCAGTCGCTAAAACTTTTCACAGGATCGTTTTCCGTATGATACGAAGGAACCACAAAATGTTCAGACAGTTGAGAATCTAGGGGGATGTTTCCATTCGGGTCATGCAACACGATGAAACTTTAGCATCATGTTTGGAGACGTTTTACAAAAATACATGCATCATATTAAATTTTACGATATGGTTTCTGTAAAGAACTATGTGGTCGTCTTTTATGCTATGCTCCTGATCCCAAGTCTGCTGACGGAAATAACAACTTGATGTTGTGTTGGGACCGTTTTGTAACCTACGCACAAGATAAACCTTGCTTGTCGGCAGGAATATTTGTAATGCGCTTCAATGCAAAGTCTGGTTACTGCTTGGGCACCAACAGTTGGAAGAGTATTATATATACTGTATATATATCTTAATGAATTTTTAATTTCAAAAGAAAGCAGTTCCTCAACAGCACACACACCCACACCAAACAAGACAGGAAGTACAAATTGCAGTGAATATCGCATGTGCTTGTACATGCAGTTTTTTCACAAAATGTCATGTATTTTCTTTCTTTTGCAACTTAATTTCCTTTTTTTTTAAACGTATATAAAAGACAGTTCAATCAAAATAGATATTTTATCTACCAAGGAGCTATCCTTTTCATATTGTTTGAAGGTAAACTTTTTTTTTTTTTGTAGATGACCCTTTGTCATTGTGTTCTTCACAACATCTGAAACCCAACAGTTCCGAATACATTTTCGCAACAGTTTGATTTTGGCGTGCGTTTGATGAAAGGCATCAGGACGCACCCAATATTATAAAAGTAGTAAGAGGGCCATTTCCAAAAAGAGTATATATGTCAACAAATTCTACGAAGATCTGTCGTCATGGGGACTTCCGTCTGAATTCTCTGTTTCCCCTTCAGAAATGGCTTGCATGGGAGCAGTGTAGAGGCGGCTACGAGTACTATAGCGACTACTGTTGGCTACTGGTGGGACCCGAGAACGTCCCTGTCGAGATGCAGCGGTCATAGGCAGGATTTTGGGCGTGAAGCTCTCAGAGTTGGCCCTGGGAAAGAGGCCTGGTATCTGGATTGGGTCCAAGTTGGAGAGTGGCGGCTCCTGGTGCACTGCGGGGGTCTCTTCGGCTTGGCCAATGGGGCCTTCCGGAATGGATTCCCCGTGGGTCTTTGGAGTTATAGGGCTCTTCAGAATTTCTGTGGCTGACATGCGGTAACTGGAATCAGATCGGCTGCCTTTCTTAAGCAACAGGAGTTTAAACTCTTCATTGGATGTACTGGATTTCTTGGCGCTGCGGTAGATAGGAACAGGGACACGTTGTGACCCGGAAGCAGTGGCTATGGTGGCTGGGGTGTTGAGTGGAGGGGGTGGTGGCATAATGGCATTGGTGACGACACTGTTAGGGTTCACTGGTGCTGTGGGGCAGAGACGAGACTTCACATTTAAGTCTCCCGAATCTTTACGGCCCAGGACCTTTCTCTTGGATCTGAATGGAAAAAGTCACAACCAAGATTTAGACAGCTGGATGAATACTGTCTGCATCAAGATCTGAATGTGCTTTTCATGTAACACCACAATGAACAAACTGACAAAAAAAATTATACGAATACCAATCAAAGATTAAACACACTATATTATATTGACATGAATGAGCTTTCCCTTCTGTTACGCTTCTCAACCTTGAAGGTACTCAAAGCACTTTACTTCTGTCCCGTTATTCACCGACTGATGAAGCAGCATCAGGAGCAAAGGAGGCTTCCTTTTCATGCTCAAGAACACTTTGACATGGTCATGCACCACAAGTCAACACACACCCAGAACGATCAACCCTCCCCAACTGTCTCATCAGTCCAGGTACACACACCTCCAATGCATATGGTGTGGACTGTCAGGTTAAGGCTGGTGCGCCACAGGGGGTAGCACACTCTTCAAATTTGGATGTGTCATATGTGCGGTTTATGAACCGGTGCTCTCAATCGAATGAATTCTACAGTAAGTATGCCGTGGTAAATTTACAGCACCTGTGTATCATGGCAAACAGATCCTCAGTGGTTCTGGACTTGTTGGGTGATGTTGTGATATCGTCATCAACTTTGGCGTCATCCGTCAAAGGGGAAAGTGAGTTGTCAGTGGGTGTGGAATCTGCAACAGAAAACATTTCTATCACACATGATCTATGTCTGATAATGTAGGTTAAAATGCACACGAACTTACCTTTACTGAAATAGTCTTCTGTGTCAGGAGTGGTGGAGTCGTCTTTATTGTCGTGTGGCAGCAGGTGATGGGCACTTCTGGTAGCACCTGATGTCTCTTCCTGTTCATCCTGCACCACTTGTCTTATCCTCCTGGCATCGCTGATTAGGTAAGTGTGCGATGCCTCCACTGTGGTACCAGGCACTTTGACTGGACTAGTCCAGGGCCCTGAGTCCAGGTGGAATCCTCCGGCAAACTCATAGGCTGGAGGGGGAGGGTAATCTGTTCGCATGCCCACCCTGTGACATGTGGCCCTCTGTGATTCTTTTACTGGTTCTTCTTCTTCCTCATCTTCCTCCTCATCATCATCATCTTGGGAAAAAGAACGCTCCCCCAAGATCCGAAACTCTGGGTGTGTGTGAGCTGAATGTGTCAGCCCTCTAAATTCTGTGTGTGAGCGGATATGTGTGTGTAGATCCACTGGCGAAGGGTGAGGAGCACGTGGCACTGGCCGATGCAAAGGCGAGCTGTCATCAGAGAGTTCTGAAAATGGGTCTATACGAGTCCTGAACGCTGTCATCGACCAGAAAGTTCCGGGCCCGTACCGATCTTGTCTGAGTAGTAGGCTTTCGTACGAAGGAGGCCCATCGGGGTGACGTCCAGGGGGAGTTGGCTGAGAGTGATCAGGGGAGGTGTTGTGGTCCTGCGATGGAGGTCTGGGGGGTGGTCTCCGAGGAGGGAGTGGCCTAGTGTTCATTGGGGGTGGGGCTAGAGTTGCGGCGCTAGTCGAACATTTGGGTTTGGTAACAGTTGCTGCTCCACTGGCAGATTCCAGGCCTGAGCTGGTCACAGTATTACTAGATTTGCTGACAGAGTGAAGCTGCACTGAACGTAAAATTGATGGAGTTATAGTCAACATATGAGAGCTAGGAATCAAAGCAGCAGCGTTTGCACACGGTGGAGGGTTGCTATTTAATGTCTCAGGAACCGACAGCTTTGTTCCAGTGGGAATAACGTTTGCTACTCTGTGTTTGCTGTGGTGAAGTGTGTGCAGGTGTTGCGTTCTGTGTGAAAGCGTGTGTCTGACATAGCCACCGTGAATAATATTAAGATCAAGCTGAGAAGGTGGCGGTGGGAAATCTGGGTCTCTCTTGTAAGTGGAGGTAATAGAAGGTCCGTCTCTCGGAAGGTGTTGCGAGGATGAAAGAGAGGACTTTCTCTCTGGCACTTTGGGCTTTCTTTTGCCCGTCGAAGGGGACATCGGGCCTGGAAAGAATGCTGCTGAGGTGGAGGGCACAGTAGAGGTCGGTGTTTCTGATTGACTTGAATAACCACTGGATGGTGATGCCAGACCAGCCAACTTCTCCGGTGACCCAAGTTTGAAGTCTCCAGGCAGGTGGGGTGGACTAGCAGCTCTTGTTTCAGAAGACTGGGAAAGAGTCTGCGATTGTGTGTCAGTGGAGGATGAGCTGTCCGGTGACTTGATACAATCCATGACAGTTGTGTCTGTCGCCGTGCTGGAGTTAGAGAGGGATTTGTACTCACAATTGTTGGACTTCATCTCTGTATTGTGAAGCCAAAGGTCTGCATAGTCAGATTGCACAGCTCCTTCATCCTTAAACGAGTGTGTATCTGCTGAGCTGAAGGACATGGGCTCCACTATATCCACAGTTTCTCCCAGTCCCATAACCCAAGTTCCCATCGGCTCTGCCACAAGACAAGACGTTTCTAAAGGTTCTGGAATGCCCCCAAGTTCCAGTTCCAACTTCATATCTGTGGAAGACAGTGGCAGGTCTTGTTCATTCACCATCTTTGGTTGGTCTTGATCTGCTTGTGTGTCTGTTCCAACATCAACACTACTATTAGCCTCTTTCAGGGAGGACGTTCGCATAGGTGGAGGTGGTTTTAGTTTGGGTTTCCTCAGTGGACGACAGAGCCTCCCCAGCGTCGTAGTGCCTGTTTTGTAGTCAGACGAGGCTGAGGAGTAAACTCCTTGGGAAATGGGATGTGCTGCCACAATGTTGGATTGAACACAATCGGTCCCCTGGTCTGCATAGTTGTTATATATGTAGTGTCTCTGATTACTCTTGCCAAATTGCTCAGATGTGTATAAACCCCCTGTATCAGATGAGCAAGGAGAGCCAGTGTCTTTGTCAGTGTTGTTGGTATTTTCACTGAAACACGTTTGGTCTTCGAGAGCTTGTTTGGAGCTATAGCTGTGGGTTTGACATACGTTTTGAGTCTGGTCATGATATCGGTCTGGGTCAAGCTGGTCCTGGTCTGGAGGATATGCCCATTCCCCCTCACTGGCGGTACTGACCCCTGCATCATCCAGCTGGTCTGTTGCTGAGGATGTGAATGAGTTTGACCGGTGGCCTGGTCCTTGGGGTCTCAGTTCAGAATGATACGTGGGATCCAGTGAAAACCCCTCATCGATGGCATTGGGAACAGTGTTGAGTGACAGCTCCGAGTCACAATGTGACGAGCCCGTAAGTGGTGGAGAAGAAGGCGGGGGGATGGTTTCAGAAGTTTGGGATGGGCAGGTAGAACTGGAACCGCTCCAATTGCCACTGGAGGACTGATGGTCTTCCTTGTGGTCTGCGTGGCTACTCAGCACTCCTGTCGTAGACACAGAGTGAATTGGGCTACTAAATGTATCGGAACTCGAAGAGATCTCGCAACTGCCCATGTCAGCTTTGCGAGGCAAGCGAGAACGGCCTCTCTCCATCCAGCAATGTTCTGGGCTCCCTTCTCCTCGATCTCTTTCCCCAGACCGTTGCAACCGTTTTAGGCTTCCAAGTTGCAGTGACTCAGGAGCCGCCTGGTCATCGGTGCTCTCTTCTTCATCCTTCATCATCATCATCTTCAGCCTCGGACTCGGACCGGGTGGAATAAAATCCTCTGGTTCGTATGGTGACAATTCCTCATCCTCGTCATCATCGTCATCATAATTGTCATCGTCATCCTCATCACTATCCATCAGGCGTCCACCTTCTCGTGGGAGGCTACGAGATCGCAAACGTCCAGTGTGGGTTGTGGTACTTGTGTATGTCGAGTCAGACTGGTCACCAAGGGAAGAAATGTTGCCCGTTGAGTGGGAAAGAGATGCTGGGATTCCCTGATGGCCTCGTTGAGCTCTGATGCGCCTCCTGGAAGGAGCAGCTGTACCTGCATAGAATACAGTGGGGACACAGGGTTATCGACAGTCATTACATCACTTGATTACTTGACTACCATTTGGATTTCACAGTGCTCGATCTACAGTGAACCCTCCCTGCATATTCACGGTTGGGCGCTTGCAAATTTGCCTTTTTTTTTTTACTTTATTCACTGAAAAGCTCACTTTTTTGTGTTCAGGCCAAAGCAATACGAGTATTACTTTGGCCCCATCTTGTGGTATGATGTTTTTTAGTTTAATCATGTGGTGTTTTTGTTTTTTTTTTTTTTTTTTCCATTTTCTGTTGGTGGTCCCTGAATGCACCTTCTGAACAACGTGAAACTGCAAGTATGTCTTTGCTTTTCTCATGATGCAGCGACTAATTGTAGTCTACTTTGTCAACATTTATGATTGTGTGTACATGCTGAAAGATGAGTTTCATGACCTAACACCATTTGTGTCAAGGGCTCGTATGCATATTTGTTTGCATGACATATTGTCAATTTGTGCTAGTGTGTTATTTACACTCGTATGCTAGCTATGAGTCTATTTGAAGGTGGCTTATTTGTGTTAAATAATTGAACTACTGAATCGAGTTGTTGATGTAACTTGGGTTCACGACTGTGTCTGTGCTAGATTCGGGGTTTCGATGCTTTCCTGATTATTCTTTGTCTGTTACTGACCACAGTCAATAAATATATCCAACTACTCTTTTTCTCTTTTTGCAGCAGGACTTGCAGTTGGTACTGCGAATAGCGTGGGTTCACTGTTCTCTAAAATGGCGGATGCTTGTTTGATGTTGGTGTGGCCAACAGATGGTTGTTTTCCAACATATAGCAAGAGTAAAAGGTTGACATGAAATTATCCAGTGATACGATATTTAGATGAGATTTTATTAGGAAATCGAATGTGTTGTTGTTCGTGGGTAGTTCTTTTAACAACCTGGTGGACAAATGGGAAGGAATGATATGAGGAAACATTCAAAGGAACTTACATGCTATGAGGAAATCATCTGTTTGGCAGCCAGAGTCTCGAGTGTGGTGAAGGCGACCACTAATTGAGAAGTCTTCGTGACACAGCGAGAGTTGGTGCGGATTGGCATGGACAATTACTGTCCGCTCTCTTGCTACCGGTGATTCATCGGAGTCTGAATGTAAAATGACATAGCATGCTGAGTCTCAATAATGTCATGTTGAAGTCACTTTCATCATGAAACATGAGGGAGAGATGGTGAACCACAAGACTGTAATAATGCGCTTTAGCATATTCTACTCTGCTAATGTTGTTGTCGTTGTTGTTGAGATTGTAAAATTGTTGATACTGCAACAGGATACCGTTTTTGAAAGTCTCATTTTAAATGCAGAAATATAGTACAATGTACATTATGATTGTACATTGTTTTGTTATACTGCATGCACATGAAAATAAATACATAAACAAAAAAGAAAACACAGATGAACCAGGAGATAGCTCAGATCTTTTTGTGCCTTTTCTTGCTTTTGTTTGAGGGTGGTACTGGTTACATCACAGGAAATAGGAAATTTTCAACTATTATTTAATCCTATAAATTAATCCGTTTTTTTTCTTTTGGGATTTAATTATTACACGTGGTTCTCGGTTTACAAACATATACCAAAATGATATTATGGTAAAATGTAGATCAATGTGTCTTCCGGCAATGTTTATATTTTCCGTGGTTTTTTTTTAAGACCATGCCCAATGGTAAATGTAAAGATTATGTTATCATTTTAAAAATAAATAATTTTGAAAAATAATTTCGGGAAAGAATCCTCGAGCTCTCTGCGAATGTTTTGATAACCCTGAAAATGCCTTTCAGTAAACCTAATGTGGAGTACCATTCTTTTACCACCTCATACTACCATTGCCAAGTACAATAATAAATAGACCTTTATGTATGTGTGCGCGCGTGTGTGTGTGTGTGTGTGTGTGTGTGTGTGTGTGTGTGTATACAATTAAGCCCCAAATTATTCATTCACCTTGAATGTATCAAGTCCATTTGCTACACACACACACACACACACACACACACACAAACCAACGTTCATACATACATGAGAATAAAACACATTTTAAGATCCCCGTTGAACGCCACCCTTTTTGGAGGCACGGGTTGGGGTCTTTCTCATGCAAATGAGAAAAAAGTGCTGTGCTACTCCCCATCTACTGGTGGGTGTGCCACGTGAGCGCAGAGCTGTCGACCCCCTGAATTTGAGTTGGCACGTCATTAGCAATCCACCCAAATTCAATAATCTAAATCACTTGTCTTGTGTGCAGATCGGTGCAGACCAAAATTTAATGGTCAGACATACACTGCAGAGCACCAAATACTCAGATATTAGCAAATAATAAGTCAGTTTTACATCATATGTCCCCTTTAAGTTATATGATTCCTGTGTGGGACCTCATGATTGTACCAAGAAGCACTGGATGAGTATAATAAAATGATCCTTCCCCAGATCTGAGCCATCCATAAATCTATAAAAATAAGGCGGAACTAAATAACAATAACACCCAACATACCCATGTCCTGTTGTACTCGTTTGGGTATTCCAGTGATGGTCTTCCTCCTCCTCAGCTTTCTTCTTCTCTGAAGAACCGACTGGGAATGGACAAGGGAGCAACGTGCACTAGCTTCTCGATCAAATCCAACTCCTGGAAAAAACGAATGGCGTTCATTTTCGACTACTACAGGTCACGAGAGGAAAAGTAATCAGATTTCAGAATGAAAGACCCACCTAGGGGATTGCGGGTATTTTTTTTTTATAGTTGTCAAATAGGATGAAAACAAATCAAAGGTGACCTTTTTGTATTTTACCTGTGACGTTAATCGGGATGATACAGGAGGAGACAGCAAGAGAATCATCCGAAGTTGTCTTCTGATCGGAGTGGGACACGTTTTCCTTCGACCATTTGGTCTCTTTGTCCGGGGTGGCGGAGACAGCAGGTGCTGAGGTCTTTGTTTTGTGACCTGTTAACACCTCATCATCGTCTCCCTCGCCTGTTGAGGTAGCCTTCAAGTGAAAGTCAACCACAACAAGCAGTATTAAAATAAGAAAGTAGGCATCCTTGCAGTTGTATAACTCGAGAAAAATAGCCATTGTTGATCCTCCAATTGTGGAATTGTTTCTACTATAAATGAATCGAACAGAAGAAACTAGCAGAACAAATGTGAAGATGGGACACACACAAGTTGAACACACAACACAGATCCAATACCTTTCTATTCCAGGGAATGAAGATGCATCCCTCAATAGGATGAAGTGAGTAAAAGCACTCAAACTATGAATAAATGGTGCAACAAAAGAAAAGACAAAAAGATGTCATGAAGAATAATAAAAAGAAAAGGATGAATTCATGAGAGGTTTCTTAAATCACAGTCCAAGATCCTGATGTGTCCTATTTTCTATTGCCCATTGTTATTACAAAAATCCACATTTAGATTTTTTTTTTTTAATCTTATCCTTCAGAGAATAACCATGTCTCATCGTTAACGTTTTTGAAGTTACCTTTCTTTGTATGGTGTGACTATCTGCTTCTCGCCCTGGTCTCTCCTACGGAGGCATAGAACACAATAATAAGAGTCAACATCACGTGCACAAACTCGCCACATCGACTGAGGCGAGACTTTGCATATCTTTTCGAGATCTGTTCTCGCGTCTCATTCTTACTTTTCTCGGGACGGTTTGGATTTCCGTTTCTCTCACCGTCCTCTCCTTGAAGAAGCGAAAGGGAAATAACAGCGGGAGTTAGTGTCATGGAAAAGAGGCGGAGATATGATGAACGTCTTTAATGAGTTACATTTCCCAATACAATCACGATACATGGTGACAATGGAAGTGAATATGAGATGCGAGGGCAGCTTTTACAGCGCAGGGCGGGATGGTGTCAACCAACGGTCACCAACATTGTGAGAGCCACTTCTTGGGGACTGATTAATGTTAAAGGCCTACCAGTTTTGTACACACTTTTGAAATATCAAAACGGTCTTTAATTACCTTGACTTATCGGGGTAATCATTTTATTTACCGGTATATATGTGGAGACATTGATCATGTTCATGATTTCTCACAATAATTGTCAATATGATATGTTAGGAATGATATGAATTTAGATGGAAAAGTATACTAGGAAACAGATAAATGTTGATATGTCACACATTGTTTCTCTAAATCTCAGCAAATATTCTGATTGTCAAACGATCACTTCACTGGTAAGCAATTTTTTTAGAACATGCCCGTGGGCAACATGTTGGTGACCCCTGGTGAGGTGAATTTTATATTTATTTATTTATTTATTACCTTCCTGGGTTGATAGTCTAACTCTCGCTCTCGCTCTTCTCTTTCTTGCTGCATGGCAAGACCACAATAAGATTATAGTCAGAAAGTAGTACAACATTTAAAACCAAAATCTGACCTGTTGTCATCATGACCATGCATGTTTCCTTTCTTGTTTGTTGACTTACTTTTGTGTCTGTTCATCCCCTGTGTTAACAACATTTCTGTTTTAGAGGACAATTTAGAGTGCTCCATTAACCTGCCATGTATGTTTTTGGAATGAGGGAGGAAAGCGGAGTACCCGGAGAAAACCCACACAGGCACGGGGAGAACATGCAAACTCCACACAGGAAGGCCGGCGTCGGAATCAAACCCACGATCTCTGCACTGTGAGGCAGACGTGCTAACCAGTCGACCGCCGTCCCTCCATATATAATTTTAGAATTTTAAATAACTACAGTCATAGGCTATGAATACATTGAGCCCGTTGATTTTTCCGAATGAAACATTTTAATTCTTTCATTATATATAAAACCTGTCATTTCTTGAGGTACATATTAAACATTAAAAATCGCAAAGCTGATATCGCAATATTCAACATTAAACATTTTGCATCTTGCATCTTTTTCGAAAAGCTCACGGGCGTTTGATAAGCCATTGTCTTCAATATTGCAATGCCATCTTTGATAATTGCAGCACCACCGGTTGCCAGGCAACAGAAATTAGCTTCGATTTTACAGTACTCGTAAAAATGGTCAAACAACTGTTATTTTAACACATGCGGCGCATCACCACATACAAAAATCCACATGCTGTTTTCTTTCTGTTCTGTGGGAACAATTGTTCCCGGCACGTACAGTAGTTATCATGCCAGCCTCTTGTTTTTGCTCTAAATTATGTAACATCTCCATCCAGTAGACCTCAGCGCTGCCTGACATTAGTGGCACAATGTTGAATTACACTGAAGGCATGCAACTTGAAATTCTGACTTGTCATTCTGCACACAGTACATAAAAACACAACAGCTGAAAAATCAAGCAGAGTTGAGTGTAGGTGAGCAGGTTTACCGGTTGAACAATAACCTGCCCGTTCCCGCTCATGCTTTCATTGCGACGGCGTCCTGCTTACCGCTCGCGCCAGCCGACTTCTCTGTTGCCGTCTGATGGAATGTGGTGAGGGGAAGGTGGGTATAGCGGGGACCGTTGAGATGGAGATAGTCACCCTGTTCCTCTCCCGACTCGTGGGCCGCTCGTTCTGTTTTTCGTCTGAAATTTATAAACACTGTGGCATGAATATATGCATCCAAAAGGACACAACGGCACTCCAGACCACAATAGTCGTCACCTCTGTGCAGGGCTCGGAGGCTGAACAGAGCGTTTTTGTGCAGTTCCTCCAGACACGGTGGTCGGGTACACGGATGGAACACGTTGTGTTGTTGGTGCCATGGGGCCTGGTAGTGAACTGATAGCTTGCTCTCGATATCCAAGTTTGACACGGCTGAAAAATGAAAGAAAAAGAGGGAGGGGAAACAATGAAGATTTGTGAGTAACTTTTGAGCAAGCAACTTAGCATGCATTTACATATTTTGAAGGGTGTGTTGGCATTTTAAGTGTACATAGAGAGCCCATTCCATTGTTTCATTTAATCACCAAGCAACCAAAATACACCTTTTACACAATTAATGCTTGACACAATTACTCACGAAACGCAAAAATGGCATCGTGCAACAGCACCTTCTACTGGTAACACTACTGCACTGCAACAGCAGAGGTAAGAGACTGTTCTGTCTCTCTTCATGTCTCCAATTTATCTTCAGGGACTTGTAATATGCATTCTGGTTTTCCATTGTCCAGCTAATGTGTTTAATATATATGTTTTATAGATTTTGTTTTACATTTTTGCTAGACATTTAGTCTTACTGTGTGTGCATTAAACTGAAGATAAAGTGCGAGGGGAGGCAGACAGAATTCCGCCTCCACAGAATGGTAGGCAGCCTTGTTTTAATGTGGATGTGGCAGCCACACTGAAGGGGGCGTACGAGAGCACACAAGTTCACATTGGAAACGTTCTTTTGCGCCTGGCTAGCAAGCCTTGAGTCTGTTGTTATCAAGCTGCTCCTATACAGCTGGGAATGAACCCAACACTTCCGGACAGCTTCTTATCTTTCTGGCCCAAAAGAGTTTTGATCTTGACTGCATCAGAGGTGAAAAAGTTACTCCGACTTCCACTTGCTGTCAGTGCCTGTGGAAGGATCATTAAAATCCCATTAAAAAGACTTTCATTTCAAAGAACATTCATTCGGAATAGGACTCATTAAGGAAAGACTTGACTGGAAATAATCTCTTATCTAGACAGAGATACTTCTGAAGCCGTTAAGACAATAAAATGTTTTAAATTCAAACTCACTTATTTGAATAAATTCATACCATGCAGGAAATACTCAAACAATCCAATTTGGAAAACAAAAGATTTTGATATTCTTTTGTGGAATGGTCTTTGTTTAAAATATTTGGGCATGATATGATTTGTTTGTTTTCTATAATTTCGGGACATATTCTCTCGTGTGCTTGAAATAATGAAGGAGGTTTTCTGGAGGTCAGAGTGTGTTGTGAGGAACCAGAACAAAAAAATAAATGTATCGGAATCTGCCATCTTTGTTGTTTACATTCGCGTGGATTACTTTGTGGTCGGAATTGGCACAATCTAAGTGGGAAATAATCCGACTTTCCACCTTCCTTGAGTGCAGCATGAGGACCAGCGCCTCTTGAAGGTGAAACATCATATAGTACATTTCAATTCAATCAACATCTAGTTGTGTCTCCACCCCCCGTAATTGGTCTCAAGGAAATATGTTGAAGTCAAACATCTCGACTGCACACACATAAGCAATTGCACTTGTCGCTAAAGATTCATATGGTCCAAGCCCTCATTTTTGCTTTGCATGCCAAGTAGATGTTTTGGTTCTGTGTCATTTAAACTTGACTGACTGTTCTCACCAGGCATCCAGTTTTGTACCATTTCAGTCCCGAAAGAATGTTGCTGCAGCAGATGAGTCAGGTTGATGTGAGATATACAGCAGCCAACATGGACTTCACCTCAGTGCATGCGTAACGTTTTGTCTAAAGGCGCACTCAACTGCATTACAGGATCATTTGGGACCATCTGTGCTGATTAAATTGGCCCACGAGTTAGCATACTCTGCATCGCGGTTACACATGCCCACAATTACCCTCCCTCCTGTCACAATAGATGTAAGTTGTCGGTCGATTTTCAAACCTCTGGCAGCAAAAAGTGTTACATATGACCCAATATCTTAATTCTGCTCTTTATTGTGCAAAATCTGAATATCTGCAAAACAGGATTGTGTTTCACCAAGTTGTGTTACCGTCTGACAAGAAATAGACCTGTGAGTCATCGGTATATAAAAGATTGTATTGAGTGTTGT
Source organism: Hippocampus kuda (assembly GCA_901007745.1). Lineage (NCBI taxonomy): Eukaryota > Metazoa > Chordata > Actinopteri > Syngnathiformes > Syngnathidae > Hippocampus > Hippocampus kuda. The sequence continues at coordinate 24,133 of CAAKHF010001562.1, read as the reverse complement.
TGAACTGATTCGGAGAGAAAAAGTCACATGACAAATGGAGAGTGAGTGATAAACATTAATCAGTAATTAAAGGTAAAAAAACAAGCAAACAAAGAAAAAAACTGTCACGAGACAAGACTAAGATGTAGAAGCATTCAATAAAGAATCCATGAACAGAAAATCAATAGTCCAAACGAGAGTGAGACAAGTCAAGATGTTGGTGAGTAAAAAAAAGTCATTAAGCGAGGCCGTATTAGTGTGTATCTGGGTCAAGTAACACTCCACAGCGCTAAGTGCAAAAGCTTGTCATAGACTGCTGTTACATATCAGTTGTGGTCACAAGTTTACTTGAAGAACCAGTTGCGTAGAGCAGAACAAACGCCAAAGAGCAGTCGCGTCATACTGTATCTCAATGCCGGAGGTTGCTTATGAAGTACAATCATTGGTGATTTTAACCCTCACATGTGGTTCATTTTTAGTGCATGCGTCGTATGGTCAAGAAGACCCTCGTCGTAATTGCCAAAATCACATTTTAAATTTGTGGTTTTTCAAATGTACTTCAAGCCTGTCTGACAGTAATTGATGATGAATACTTCATCAATAATGCAGAGAAAAGGGGAAAGTGTATTTTTGCAGATGACCCCTCAAAGACCAACAGGTGCATATTTCTGCAGGAAGCTGTGCAAATGTGGTGAAATAGGTTTTTTGTTTTTTTTTAAACTTAGGAGCACAGTGGTTCCTATCCTGAAATTTAGGGGCACACACTGTATAAATCTTGCGAAGTATGGTCAGTAAAATGTTCACATTTCAACTCGTTTTCACTGTATGACTGAAAAATGGGCTGTGGAGCAGATATTTTTCAGCAACAAAAATTATTCAGGCGGCCCGGTGGTCGAGTGGTTAGCGTGTCAACCTCACAGTACGGAGGTGCAGGGTTCGAATCTGGCTCTGGCCTCCCTGTGTGGAGTTTGCATGTTCTCCCCGGGCCTGCGTGGGTTTTCTCCGGGTACTCCGGTTTCATCCCACATTCCAAAAACATGGCAGGCTGATTGAACACCAGAAATTGTCCCTCGGTGTGAGTGTGAGCGTGGATGTTTGTTCGTCTCTGTGTGCCCTGCGATTGGCTGGCAACCAGTTCTGGGTGTCCCCCGCCTACTGCCCGAAAACATTTGGGATAGGCTCCAGCACCCCTTGTGAGGATTAAGTGGATCGGAAAGTGGATGGATGGAAACAAATATTCAACTATAATAATTATTGAAAAAAAATAATTTCAAATGTTTTTTCAAAAGTTGTCTTTTACTCTCAATTTTTTGAGGCAAAATGCGGCCATTTAAGGGCAGTCTGGAGTCCTGCAATGTTTTCTCGACTGTTTCAAACTCAGCATTCCCACCGTCCCATTAACAACAAAAAAACAAAAACAAAACCACAACAACAAAACCATCTCCATGTGCATGACTTAAATTCTTAGACCATTTGGAGATTTCACAAGAGCCTTCAGAGACTGTCGGTCAACAGTATAAATTTGTGCTGGAACGTGTGAAAATGTGGTGGACCCGCCACCCCAAGCAACTACGGCGATTGTTTCAGGCGCCCTCTTGAGCACTGTTCCCACTGTCCAGTAAGAATACAAACATTTATATAGATTCCCGTTACTGCTACCATTTTTCTTGATTTAACAGAAATGGTTAAATCTCTTTGAGTAAATCTGGCTCAAATTTGACCTGCAACAACCTCAGCGTTCACAAACTTTGTAGTAGCCGTTCAAAAGAATTACTTTTTCTTTTTTTTCAGTCACATTAGGAAAAATGGTAACATTTCACGATGAAAGGGTGACTTTTATGGTAGATTTATTGCTTCCAAAATGGGTTCAATTTGACCTGCACGGTATGTAAAGGTAAAACCGCTATGCTAAAATTACTACATTGAATTTCAAAACATACAGTACACCCGGTATATGACCATCTTTTTGGTTTCCACCGATGACAAATTCGCAATTCTCAGAGCCAGACGCAAATGATGTGATAATACAATGATTGAAAAACTCCATTTTATCCCTACCTTTCGATGGCACAGGGACGCAGCCAATCCCGAGACAAGTCAAAGCCATCATTCCCTGCTGTTCACCGGTTCCCCCGTTTTCCCTCTTTTCTTTCTTTCTTTGCCACTCATTCCATTTCCCTTGTATGTCACAGGCACTCTCGCAAACTCAGCTAAAAATATTTCTGTGCAAAGCGAAACATTTAGACAGGCAACATCTGTAGTCACACAACCTCCCCCTCCACCTCCTCACTCGCCCACCTGCTGTCCCCTCTTTCCCTTCCCCTCCGATGAAAATATCTCTGCTTGCTTAGTCCGGTGGAGAAAGTGGAAGTCTTTTTTTTTTTTTTGTTTTATTTTTTATTTTTTACTCCCCCGGAAATAACTTACTATACTCAAAAGGGATGATATTTCATGAGAAATGCTTGGCGTCGAGCCGTGTTTTTCACATGGAACACTGCCCCCATATTTTGAGAGTGATGGTAGGTTCCTGCTTGGGCATGGCTTGTCCCCGACTGTAATCTCCTCATGATGCAGGAACATGTGGACAGGGGGTGGAGGGGGTGGGGGGGCAGTCAGCTACCAAGCATTAAATGCATTAATCCACCACATGCTGCGAATTTGTATCACATGCTTCTATGCAATAAGTGACCGTTGAAGTATGCTCAACAGCCGCTCACTTGCGTTGTTATAAAATCCACTAGTCATTCAAACACAAGGGATCTCAACAAAAAAAAGAAGCTAAATCTTTCACAAACACAGAAGGAGAAAGGACTCTGCTCAAAATCGACTACAATTTGGAGATCTAGATGTCACTGATTTTGGACGACTGTTGGCAGTTGACTCGATGAACTGAGTTTTCAACCATAGCTTGATGAGATACCAAACAAATAGAGAAACGGTTTGTTTTTTTTAAAATCAAAAGTACATCTTGAACCATAATGGCTGAGTATTGACTTTATTTATTGAGGCTTATTTGAAACCAAATCCAGAGCAATGATGCTAACGTCGGATCATAATTTATTATTATTACGTTTACCTTATAAGGCGTATTTATAATTCCCATTTGGTCCATTTCTTAGTAGATCACCGTGTTATTTGATGTTATTCTGCATTTGTTGCACAGTAGAATAACACTGTTTGAAATGAATAAAAAAAAAACAAAAAACAAATCTAGTTCAATAAAATGTTTAATTATAATCGTTTTTATTGTCGGTACCGGTGCTTTAAAAACCGGCAATTTAAAAGCAATGGTTGCCGATCCGCGAACAGCATGTGCTTGTCTCAACTGGTCCGTGACGCAAAAAAGGTTGGAGACCACTGCTATGAAGCACAATTTATACAAGGCCCCCAAAACCCCCCAAACCAAAACCATTATATGTCCCCTTTAATCAAACAATTGTGCCTGATAGAAATGAGACCCTCTCCTCCCTCGTCAAATTTCAACTATAGTCTCGTGATTTTTTTTTTCTCTTTTCAGTGAGGCCCTGATGTGCCTTTGAACTTCTTCGCATCCATATTCATAATGTTCCTGCGTACCTAATTCTCCCGACCCATCTCTTTTTTTGTGTGTGCTGCACACCTGCACTATTGTCTCATGGCCCTCTTCCATATCCCGTCTGTGCCCCCTCTGACCTGCAAATCATTTCTGGCAACAAGTGTGTGCGTTTTAAACGCTCATTTAGATTCATGTTTATGGCCTCTCTGTATTGGTTAGCAGAACTGAGTCGCAGGGTCCAGCATAAGCCCTTTTTTTTTAAAAGTCACTGTTACATCAGAGCAAGCTTGCCAAAACAGGGAAAATATCAACAAAATCACTGCAGGTTCGATGTATGGGGCATTATCCTACTACTGAAATTTCTTTTGCTGCCCCCTAGTGACGAAACACATCACGCACATTGAAGATAAACCGTTATGAAAAAGTGATAGGACTGACAACACGTTATCAAAATAAAATGAGCATGATGAAAATAATTAAAAACACAATTAATCAAATTATAGTTGGATGACATGTATGGTAAACATTTACCATAATTGGAGTTTTTTTTTTTTACGAAAGTGTAAAAATTTATGAATAGTACTAGAATGTAGAGTAAATGTACACTGTGTGTCAAATTGTTTTAACGATTCACCAGAAAAATAAATTAAACACAGCTACGAATGTCAAGACTTTGTAGTACAGTATTGTATTTTGTAAAGGAGTATTATTACTGTACATTAAAAAAAAAGGTTGCCGGTCCGCGAACAGCATGCACTTGTCTCAACCGGGCCATGACACAAAAAAGGTTGGGGACCACTGTTCTAGCACATGTTTTTATTTTTCAATAGAAGAAAGAAAAGAATTGCCCTTCTTCCATGAAATTGACATGCAATCTTCAGGCATACATTCTTGCTATGCTGTAAATTGGAAATGGTCGAAAATAAACCCAACATCTGAATTATAATGTATAAAAGGTACAGTATGAGATGTTTTAACGATGTGTAAAATTCTAAAATGTCTTCAAATCGGAGTAGAAAAGCGGCACCAGGGAGTAAGCGTTTGAATATTTTATGTTGTTGTTTGATATCTCCGTGTTCAAGCTTTTCAAGGCTTCTGCAGTGTTTTCACCAGCCCAATTTTACAACAGTGTTCCTTAAGAGGCTGAGTATTAGCTGTGTGTAAACTGGAGGGGGAAATTATTCTCATCTATTCTGCTGTATTCCACTCAGCCAACAGCGTCTCTTATTTGGATGTATCTTATCAGCAAAGGGTTATCACAAAGATCGAAGGAGAGTTGTTTCGAGACAAATGTGATTTTCAAAACGTTGCCTCGATTCACCAAAATGAAATGTTTCTCCGGGAAATGACCCAATTCCACTTGGCTGCTGTAAATAATGTAATCTCTTCATCTATTTATGTCAGCAATGTATAGTGACAGAAATTAAATGTTCTTCCACAAACTGGCAGGAGGTACCCAATTAACCTGCATCTCTACCTGTTGCCACGCCTACAAAAGAAGAATAACTTTGTCTTCAACTCATCAGGCCCAGACTTCACACGGAGCAAGTACACGGTAAATTCAGAGGGGATCATTATTATTTCCGTAGATGGATCATTTCTGTGACGTTTTTTTTAAGGCGATGTGCCGTGAGATTTTTATTCATGTGCTTTGGAACGATAAAGGTGTGGAAACAACACAAGGCAATAGGCCATTTAAATTCTGTTGACAAACAAAACTGTAGTCCTGAAGCATGGGAACAGTGTCTCACGGCGGTGCTCAGCAAACGGTCAAAAAAGACATTCCATATGTGGTTATATTGCGCGTGTTCGACAATGTATCAGCTATGTTGTCGGAATGGCACAAAACAAGCCGTCGCCCGTGTTATTTTTAACAGTGTCTCCATGGAAACGGGCACATAGGCAGCAAATTGGTGACTTGTGCTTATCTTTGGGGGAAGACTCCGACTGCTAGTCATTTTGTGTGTGTGTGTGTGCGTGTGTGTGTGTGTGTGTGTGTGTGTGTGTGTGTGTGTGTGTGTGTGTGTGTGTGCGCGCGCGCGCGCGTGTGCATTTGTGTGCGCGTGCGTATACCGGTTGTGTGTATTGATAACAATTTTAATTAAATTGAACTTATTTTACAATGCAAACTTTTAAATTTGCACTTTTTATATTAGCATGCCTGTCGTATTTATTGCCATCTGGTTGTCACCAAGAGTGAGAATCACTTCAGAGGCTGAATGTATGCTGACGTGTTATTTCACTGTAACCAGTAGTCTTTCTTAAATGTGCATTTAATTATTTATTTACCATGCCGTAAATAACGGACTACGAAAATAACGATCATGATGTCAGACGTTGTTTTTTGCTCCCTGCTCACCATGCGTATACCGCCACCCACATTCTCCATTCCAGAGATTTTATTCACTAACATCATCACTCACGAAAAAGTCTGAAGTGTTTTTGGTCGATCAGCTTTTCAATTTTCTGTCCCCAATGACGGGAGCACTCTGCAACAATTAACAAAACTCATCTCATTCATTCCACTACCATCATTGAAAAGGTTATTGACGGATACTGCACGTTTGCTGCAGCTGTTTTTTAGCCTCTTAGGAACTTTCTATTCACTACGTGCTATGATTGAATGGAAAGTACGACGTAAATGCTGCCTTAAACTATTTAATATTGTGTGAATATGTAATTACAGTATATCACATTGCACATTTTATATGCAGTCAAGTCCACCTTTATCGAGTCCAAATCAAGTTTGAGTAACAGAGGTCCGAGTCCACTTTAATTCGTGTCCACAAATTTCAAGTCGAAATCCACGTCCAGATGAGATTATGGGTAAAATCTAAGACACAAAAATACTATTTTCACGATAACATGCTGAACACTCTTCTTAGATTGTATGGGACCCTTTACGTTTTTGACTGTGTCTGCAGATAAATAACAACTTTTTGTGGTGCCTCTGCAAGTGTCCAACAAAGTTTGACGTGTTGCCATATATGTCCGAAATTGTTTTCTTTCATAATCTGCGGGTTGCTTCATGATTTTTTTTTTTGTTTAAATTTAATAAATCGTGCTTAAGGCCAGTTCTTAATAGTTGGTAAAATTAAATTTTGTAACTGCGCTGAGGGCTGATATGAGTGGAAGAAAAAGACTGTGTGCTTTGGCGCTCGCGGTCAGGTTAGCCAATATGATGGCGATTCTGATCATCTGATAAACTTCATTTCAATTAGTGTCTTCTGAAGGAGGATGTTAATTTTCTGTTTCAGGCCTGGTTTTTGCATTTGCCTTGATTTTGCTTTTTTTCTACTCTGCTTTCTGTTCCCAGGTCACTACCTGTATTGCAATGAGAATCTGTTCTCAATTGCCTTACCTGGATAAATGAAGAAAAAAACCCGAATACATTGATATTTCTTGTTTTGTAGCGGAAAAGTAACTTACTTGTGGTTCATCGCTTTTTCTTCAGAGGTGTTTCTGTTCTTTAGCTTCTTTGTGTCGTATCGGTAATCGTCACAGGTGGCCTGTTGCTTTAAATAAAGGATTATGGGTAATATCCTTCCATATAGGTGTGTCAGGAGTAATCTATGCTCATAGTGGGTTAAAAGTGGAATCTTTCCTAAGCACTGTTAAAATTCAAACCATCTTTCCTCCAATCTTTCCTCCGGGTCCTCTCGCTCAGACAGGAAAAGAAGGAAAACTGAAGGCATGCATGTCTCAATTTGGAATGGCCTGTATACTGTAAGAATCTCTAGAAAAAGAATTACCTTAAAAACCTGCGAGAAAGCAGGGGCGCGAATGACAAACCGCGACATGGTGGGGGTACATTGTACGCTGTATCTGTCTTGATGTGATGCAGAGGGGTGGGGACTACCTTAGATAACCCGAGCTGGGCTCCAAGTGTCCTCGACAAACCAGCAAATGTAAAGCATATAAATGAGCTGGGAGGAAAAAAAAAAATCCGACGCCGGGAATAAGGAAATTAATAATTGAAGTACTGCGTTGCAGCGTACTCAATACTTAATCTTCATTATTTATCATCGGGATCAATGCGTCTGTCCAGTGACGGAGATGTTCTCTTTATCATTGGTTTGGACGAGGGATCGTGTCATTGAGGACATTCCCCTATGTACGTCTTGCTTTAGAAGCCATCTGACAGTTACTGAGTGAACATATCGTTTCTATGGAAACAACTTAAAGATTAAAGCTGTGAAGAGACAGAGCCTTGCCAGAGAGAATCCCACAATGCCTTGTGCCTGGGGATCTATGGGAAAGAGAAAGGCGGAGGCACATTGTCAAAGTAGCGTGTGTCTGTGTCTGTGTGTGTGTGAGTGTGTGTGTGTGTCTGTGTCTGTGTCTGTGTGCGTGCCCACTTGTGTTTTTGCCAGCTGCAGAGGTGTTGTGCTACAAATTGGCTCTGTATTATGACTGTTTGCAACACCAAAGTCAGCATCCATCAGTCAATCCTTCTCAGACCCCTCCCGCCAAAACCATCAAATACTACGGCGCGAATTAAAAAAAAAAAGTCAGAGAAACCCAGAAAATTACACCCGATGTGACAAACATTCATTATTCCTTATCTAATCTCTGCCCCTCGAGATCCTTGACCAAAATTCCATCACAGACGCAACTTCCCACTCCCAACATGGGAATAAAATGTAAACGATCCCAATATGTATCGAAAACAAAGTGTCAACCTGACCTCCCCCCCCCATTTTATTTATTTATTTTTTTTATGTATGTGCCTCCGCCCCATATCCTCATCTTCACCCCCACCCCCCTGGGTGATGCCAGTGCTGTTGTCAGGCTCGAGCTGAAAGCAGCCAATCACGTGGCTCCATGCTGAGGAGCTCTGGGGTGATGTTAGGCAGTTTCATGCTCATACGATGAGCTTTGCCAAATGTAGGTCATGCTTCTCGTCGCTCACCCCGCCTTCTTGCGCTCGCTCGTATTTGCCTGCACACACACATATATAAACCTCATCACCCCTCACAGACGTGCGTACGCACAGATAGCCTTTTTGGGAGTTCAGATGCGACAGATGTGCAAAAGTGCTACCTTGACTTACGACTCAATTCACTCATAGCCATATATCAAAAACGTTTTACCCAATGAAATTAATGGAGCCCCTGAAAGTATTTATTATTCGTGTTTTAATCAATAAAAAATAGCACCGTATTGAACCCAAAGATAATCCAATGCAATTAAAAAAAAAGAGCGATAAGAAAAAACATGTTTTATCCATTTAATTGCTGTACATTGGGACAAGCTAAAAGTCACAGCAATAGAAACTCAAGTGTTGCATGTGTCTATACAAGTACATACTGTGCACTGGCATCAGTGCCATTTGCATGCTGAGGGAATAAAAATGAATAAATGCACTATAATCTGACTCTAATTTTTTATTTTTTTTTACTAAGCAAATTGTTTTGCACATTGATCTGATTGCACATTTAATAGAATTTAAAAGACTAATTCAAAGCACCTTAAACAAAGCAGAGGAAAAATAGCATTTGTTGTTTTCACCCCGAACTGGTTGCCAGCCAATCGCAGGGCACACATAGACGAACAACCAATTCACGCTCACAATCATACCTAGCGAGAATTTAGAGTGTTCCATTACCTGCCACGCATGTTTTTGGAATGTGGGACAAAACCTGAGTACCCGTGGAAAACCCACGCAGAAGAACATGCAAACTCCACACAAGAAGGCCAACCTGCACCTCTGTACTATGAGGTCGACGTGCTAACCAGTAGACCGCCGTGCTTAACTACATCAAATTTATCTTCTTTTAAAAAAGTAATACATAAAGTTTCAAATCCCATTCTAGTATTGTTGCTGGGTTTTCACTCAGCCCTGTTACCTGAACTGCAATATTCCTCCTATATTCCACAACTTGATAAGAAATGGCATCACACAAGATCCTCTGCAGACCATGGAAAAGGCCAAAAGTAAATTCACTTACGGTATTTAATTTCTCTTTATTTGAGGATATATGACTGGGGTGGTTGAAATCTCTTTGTGGCCTATTTTTTTTTTTTTTTGTGGTTATTTTTTGTTGAATCGTTGTAAATTGCATCATGTTCATGTGTTTGCTAAACATACGCTAAAAAGTCACCACTGACACCTTAAAGTGCATCTATGCTGTGCTACATTTCACAATATCGATATTGCAGTATTTAAAAAAAATCAGCCCTGGGGCCAGTTTAGTACCAGGGCTTGGTACCTATCCCAACTCATCTGAGTTTAGAGTCGACTAGAGCAGGCTAAAAAAAAACAAAAACGACTTTCCCATCCAAACATGGCAGCTGTGTTAGCAGGGTGGAGTCCCTACAAATGTAATGGAGCATACATATCTTAGCATCCACTGGAAATACACAGTTTCAAAGGAGCATGTTGTGTGGACCTATTTTTATCTATGAGTGTTGTTTTTGCCGGTACAATACACAGCTGTTTTTTTTTTTTTTTTTTTATGGCATTGAATCATAATGGAGTTAAAAAAAACAAAACAAAACAGAAAGCACTAACTTCATGGCCCCTGACCGCGAGAAGATGCACACCCTCTGGATGAACTTCTCAACTTTTCAAACAGTTCCAAGCTTTTTTAAATTTATTTTCAATAATTTTGAATTGCGCTGGGCATTTCTAGCCAATATAAAGCAATAGTTTTTTTACTGTATTGGGTGTATTTAGGTCATGAAAAAAAAATACCAGTACTTTTTCTCACAATTAGTTCGAATGGACAAGACCCCGCCCCCCCCTTACTTTGTTAAATCTAAATTTAAATCTATACATTGAAAAGATCTGTAGTTCATAATTTGGTTCAGACAATTATTCTGACATTCAAAATTCACCAAGAACATGCTTCAGTAATTGTGCACAGAAAATGAACAGTAAGGATTTATAAAAATGAAAAAAGGGTGAAATCATTCGATCAACCCGTAGGTGCTCCTTCTTGTTCTGAACTCTTGTTGAACCGCTCAACTGTGCTGCAATATAGCACTTGTGGGATTATGATGTAAATAGCAGCCACAGGAGCAAGTAGATTATACAGAAATGCATTTAGCAGTCTGTCTTCACTGGAAACAATGAAAGGAGTGTTTGATGTATTTGCAACATTCTCTCGATAATTTTTTTTAAAATTATTATTATTTATTTATTTTTAGCTGTAATTAGACTGGGCTCATGAATTGTCATTTTCTAAATCACATACATCCGAACCGTTTTTACGACCTACTATCAGACAGACTTCTTCAAAGCATTTTATTGTTTCAGAGCCAGATCCTTTGACCGACTTCCAAATTAGTGGGGAAAAAAAGTAAATAAAGAAACAACACACTTTATTTACAGGTGGTCCAAGGCTTAGACTATTAAAAAAAACTCCTATGTCACTTTATCAAGGCAGAGAAATTGAAAAAACAGGGGAAAAACAATGCTGAATTTTGGCCATTTTTCTTTTTTTTTTTAACCACCATAATTTGAATGCGTAAGACATCATGGAAATTCAGACGTAGTGAACATGATCATTAGCACTTATGAAGACACTTTGAGTCGAAACGCGTCAACAATCTTTGCAACGGAGTGCCGAAGCTTCTCCAATGCCTTTTCATACTTAACATGATCATTGAGGGACTGGCTAATTAAGTGACTTTTTTGTTGTTCAGACAAATGGCACAGATGTGCTCTTTGAAGAATTAAAAGTCTGACCAGGCTGGCACTTATATTTTGCTCAATTGCTCCATGCCCAAACGCCATAGGAGTTACATGGAGGTGCGCGATATAAACAGTACAAATTACAGTATTTTATAGGAGGTATGAATTTGCCCAAAGGTAGAGATTTGGACCCAACCGAACAATTGCAGAGTGATTACGTCTTTTTACTGTACCTCCCTGCGTGCTCACTGTGCAGCGTGACAGAAATGCCCAAATTGTATATGGCCAGCTCTCAGAAAAAGTGCAAAAAGACCTCAGTGAAATAAAGTATGTTTACAATATCCGCTTCTTTTTGTGTTCTTAAAGAAGTGAGCAATTGATTTTGACAACATTTGGGATAATTTTTATTTTACAAAAGCAGTTTGTTGCAGAGGATCATCCATCTTTTGTCACGGAAATCACTAAATGCTAAGTCGTTACGCCTGTTGTACTGATTGTTCTAGCTGTTTATAAAAATAAATAAATAAAAAATTTCCAGTGAACATGAACGTTAGCTCTGGGCAAGACGCTTCAGATACTAGCCAGTATAAAGCGCTTCCCCATTGAACAGTTACCCATCACCTCGCTGTTTTCCGCCGTTCGTATCCGGGAATGCCTGTTGCATAGTATTTTGCAGCTGCACCGCAGCTCCCTACAAGCTATAGCTAGCTAACTAATGTGGCTAAAAATGGCGCGGATCTGAACGTTCCCTTTGCATCCAGTGTCAACATAGCATTTGTCACTAATCATCGCCTCCATGGCAGCAAAATAGCTTCTCGAAGTTTTGTTGTCATGTCAGGAAGATGAGTCGTAGTAACAGGAGAGCGCCGGCAAAGCCATGCTAACTGCTCAGCTGTCATTCTAGTTGTGAAACACCGAAATAAGTGCTTGGGTGATAGAGTACACTTTTCACTAATGTTTCTTCTAATATTCCATGCGGCTTAGCATTCACACAAACCCCCTGAGCATAGCTTGGACCACGATGAGCAAAATCAGACATGCAACTGTAGCCAAACCAGGATCACACCTGAAAACCTGAGACCAAAGCCAACAGAGTTACAAAGCCAAAACAATTCAAACCACCTCTATATCAAAATACAACATGTCATTGAAAAAGCATGAATAAAATGAGCCTGCCTTTGGAAGAAACGGTTTACAATTATGGATTTGATGCTACTTTTAATCTCATGAATTAGCCCAAAATGGCTTGTCCAGTCATCAGTGTAAATAACTGGGAATTGTGTAATAGCAGTAATTTTTAATAAATTATGGCTTCAATATTTGCTGTTTAATAAGACAAAAATAGATGGATTGAAGAGTGACATAAGTGATGCTTTTCATCAACAATATGTGAGTATAAAAAGGGTTGGAAAGGTCAAGTTTATTAAATGCTACATAAAGTTATGACTAATTACTGGAAACATGTTGAGGTGATTCACTTGTTAGATAAAAATTTCAAGAACAATTTTGAGGACTGTACATATCCCAGTAAATGAGACATTCACGCTCTTTAGATCATGCTAAACAATGTTGAAAGACTTTTGGGGGGGGGGGG
>CAAKHF010001558.1:1723-13338 GCA_901007745.1 Hippocampus kuda | reverse complement strand
TGTGTGTGTGTGTGTCTGTGTGTGTGTTTGTGTGTGTGTGCGTGCGTTGCCAAACTTCTGCTTGTTGTGAAATGAGTTGAGCACTCGAAGTTCAAGGTAGCACTGTATACTGTATATATAAAACTATTTGGAAGAGGCCCGATTCAAAATTGAGATCCAGTTTCATGCATTTTTTTTTTTTAATCACATAGCCTTAATTGTTGATTATAGAACTCGTATGAGTGCATCTCCCGACATGTCACTTCTCCTCCGTTTCTTCCAGGAGTGGTATTTAGAGTATTCAAGGGGAAACATCCCTCTGCCAGACCAAAATCAAGAGCCCGACGTGGACAGTCCCACCTCCAATCCGCCTTTTGTGCCTGCACCTCAGCTAAACTCACATGCTGGACATTACAGTATTAACTGACTAATTCATGCGGCAGTGATCTTACAATTGTATCGCTGCAGGATTTTTAATCCCACTCAACACACCATTTCCCACAGTGGGAGCTGGTCTGGTGTCTTGATGTAAGATGACGAAATGGTGGCCTCGCTCTGGACAGACGGCAGCTCCACTGCTCAGACAAACAAGTGGTACATTTGCCAGGAACCATTAAAGCTTATGTAAGGAGCCTGTTAATATTTCTTTTACAGTATGTAATGTACAGATGTAATGAACGCCGGAGGACTTTTGTGGCCTCCTTTAAAACCCCGGTTTAACCAAAGTCGGGCTACCATGGATAATGTCAAAATATGACTAATTCGTTTCCTCAATAGCTTAACAATTGAGCACCGTTTACTGGCAACGGTTTCCCAAAGTGATCCCCAAGCAGCAATATCCATGCAATACATCTAATGCAGCAATACCTGAAGCTGTCCCAAGTCCACATTTAATATTGCTGAATTTCTTTGACCTTAAGTCAGTTTTGTATATTGACTAAAACCAACAAATCTCATCGGGTTGTCTATCTTTGTACTGTATTAAATTATATTTCTGTGTAACACAGCGCCTTAACTTCTTCGGTGTTGGTGTGTGTAAATGATGTATTTCAACCTGATGCCTTAAATTAATGGCTCATCAGCTCAGAATTAACAATCACAACCAGGATAAACACGACTTTTTAGCTGTACTCCACAAGCACGGACAAAATGAATCATTTTTGAGCTGGTGGCAGTGTATTTGCAGAGTTGAAATAAAAAACGACAAAAATGGTATCGCAGTATGTGAAAGGCACAATGGAGTTCCCATATGTAAGAACCTCCAAATCAACTTGATTGTCACGTACAGTACATTTAGTTCTTGTATAGAGTTAAAAAGAACAGATTTTGGAGAACATGATGAAATGAAATGCTGAATTGATTTTACCCATGTCGTCTTTTTGAAAACCCACATTGTCATAGTGGTGTCAGATATAAGATTAAAAAAATATATATATATATGAAAAATGTTGGCACATTGATGCTATGGCCTTCTGGGATAAAATCTGCATGTCTCCATGACTTCAATACAGCGGTCAAGGTAATGTAAAAGTAGCAGTGCTCAAGTGGTTCCAGTATATCAATTTCCCATCCCCTCATGCAAGGCTGGCCTCAACAGTCTATGTTACGTAGATGATGCCAAACTCTGTGAGTAAAGCAACGATGAGGAAAACGGCGTAGAAGATGAGCAGGAAAATGCCATAGGGCCAACCCAAGTGGAAGCGGCTCAGTGGAACGATGACAAAAGACAGAACCAAAGACAAGCCCAGAGACGCTGCCAGGATCCATGTCAGCAGTCCCTCTGGTTCCAGCTGAGAAGAAAAAAAGGCATCCATCAGGCACCTCACTGACAATATCATATACAACTGCTGGATCAAATCTTCTGCCATTACAAAGGTCAGTTTGTGCTCAGATAAGATGGAATACAACAGTGATTCTCAACTAGTGGGAAGTAAAATATTACAGGGCTTGGAATCCATCCTCAGCTATTGAGAAAAATGTGCACAATTTCGATAAGCCACAAGATCGTCCAAAAGGCTTGACTAATAGGACCGTATAGTTGTAGTTGGGTCACTGGTGGGAGTTACGGAGATTCTTTGTTGCTATTACATGTATGCGGTGCATTTTTTTTAATCACATCATCTAAGCCATTTACTTGTAACAATTTTTTTAAAGTTACATTTACATTTAAACCCTTTCAGGGACAAGGGTTACTACAGTGCACAGCGTATCATGTTATTAGGGTTAAACTATTAATATTGGAAGGTAAATGTTTTTGGTGGCTTAAAATTACTAAAAGGCTTTTTTTGGACAATATATCTGTTTTTTGTAACAAAATGGGTCAAAGATATGAAATGTGGGTCCCACAGTGACAAGAGTTGAGAAGCCACTGGTATAGGAGTTTGTGGTGGTGTACAACTGCAATCCACAAACAATAACAAGCATTTTTGAAATAATACCTTTAACTGAACATTTGACGCAGTGCTTGTATCACATAAGTTGAGCGTATTTATTTATAGATGACGTGTGTGTTTTGTGTGTGTGTGAACTACCTGCACTTCAGAGTGCGTTTTGATCCTCTGCACCAGACAGCCCAAACCCACTCCAAACAACATGTCTGGTGGAGATGCAGTTAAGGTACGGGGTGTTCTCCCATCATTTGTGACAAACCTTTACTGGATTTCAATAAAAACTTGAACTGTCCATCTCTTGTCTCAAACTCATCTTTTGACGTCAAAGCCAAAGCTGAAAAGTTCAATGTGAGCAAGTGAAGTGAAAATAAGGATACTGAAAATGATCCCCCCGAAGCAGGCCGATATAGCCATTCTGGGGTAACCCTGTCGTGCCAGGGTGATGTCTGAGAAACAGTCTAATACAAGACAAGTTAATGATTTAAAAAAAATGTTTTTTTCAACAGCACATAAACGCAGAACCTCTCCGAGCGGGCTCACCTCCTATGCTGTTGCCCCAGGCCAGAAGAGTCAAGCCCAGCACAGTGTTACTGAGACTGAGCACCACGCCGAGCATGTGCAGAATACTGACCACTTCGGACGCCGCCGCGCTGATCAACACTGCGCTCACCAAGAAGCCCAAAAGTGCAAAGATCTGGCAAGAACATATCTCACGTGTTAAAAAAAAATCATGTTGGATCGGGACAAAAGGAAAGTGGATACGCAATATGTGTGTTTCGGACATATCTTTTGATTCTTAACACACACTTACCGGGTGATATCTTGGGGGGCATTCGTTAGTGGTGCTGCAGAACACGATAGCACATAGAAAGAGCCCCAGGAGAAGAGTCAGCAGCCACAGAGGAAACTGGCCCTCAATCATGTAATCTCCAACTAGGCAGAAAGAACAAGCGCATTTAAAGACGAAGCATATGCATGTTGAAAAGTTTACAAAAGGTCCAATGAAGTTCACATGTAAAGGTCATTGCGCATTGTGGGTCCACAGTGAAATTTCACCTGAAAGCCTAATCACTTGTTCTCCCAAATAATATTTCATGTTCACGTCTCAAAAAAACAATAATAAGAATAATAATCCTTACAGTGACAACTCATCATTTCATGTCCCACAGTGAGATCTCGACAATCATACTGCAAAGAGTTCATTTACTCTTCCCACTTACGAATTCCAGATTGGAAAGCGAGGACACACATGAGCGGGGCAGTGACCAGATGAAGACAGTTGAGAGGTCGTCTCCAGTTCCTGTCTTCTTTATCAAGATCTACGACGGGGATGCACAGCAGCAGCATGACCTCCACAGGGGTCTGCGAGGAGGCGGACGCCGCCATTTAATAAAAAGAGTTCACATGGAATTGGACTTGGTGCGTCTGTTTTTGGCACACCTTCAAAACTTTGAGGACTCTCCACTTCCAGTTTTTCCTCCTCCACTTCCTGTTGTCTACCGGGTTGAGAGAGCTCAGCAAGATCCGGCTGGTGGACTCGGGGTATTGCAGGAGCGGCCTGTACTCTGACTCTGAAACGCACCAGAAATTCAAGAGGTGCTCCTGAATTTGCACCAAGATTAATATCGTTAATGAAAACAAACTAAAAAACTAAAACTACATCTTACTACATCTAACTATACTTACTGAGGAAATCTCCCTTGTTTTTGTCTTTGTCAACGAATTTCATACGGGTTCAATTCAAATGTATTATGGCCGTAGTTTATTGACTTTTCTTTTTTTAATCTGGCGGTTGACAAAAAATTAATTAATTAAACTAACAAACCAGCGGCCCACTGATCCAGTGGTTAGTGCGTCACCCTCACAGTGCAGAGGTCATGGGTTCGATACCAGCTCTGGCCTTCCTGTGTGGAGTTTGTTTGTTCTCCCCGGGCCTGCGTGGGTTTTCTCTGCGTATTCCGGTTTCCTCCCACATTCCAAAAACATGCATGGCAGGCTGATTGAACACTCAAAAAATTGCCCCTAGGTGTGAGTGTGAGCGCGGATGGTTGTTCGTCTCTTGTGTGCCCTGCGATTGGCTGGAAACCGGTTCAGGGTCCCCCGCCTACACGTCTTTACAAGTAATACGTGTGACTGTGACACTGTTATGCCACTTTATAGTGTTTTATTGACAGGGTGTAATAAAATAGTTACAGTGGTGTTTCCCGCCGTGTATTAAATTATTGTAAGGAGACTGGACTGTCTCAGAATTGTTTGTTATTCATTCCTTTGTTGTGTGTTCACAACCCCCCCCCCCCCAAGAGAATTTATTTTGTGATTTCCTTATCAATCGAACGAGCGAAGAGAAGACACGTAGTCGGACATAGACATGTCTGTATTTGTCGAGACTGTTAAAAGCATAAAGTGTACATTTAAAAAAAACAACAACAACACTACAGCTATCCTTTTTTTGGAGCTGCAACATTTTTGCTACTTTTAGTATTGAATTATTGCGACTTGGCGACACCCTCAGTTAATTAAGCCTTTCAAACACCCTGTAACCTGATAACGTGATAAGCTGTCCACTGTAGTAACCGCTGTCCCTGAAAGGGTTAAAGGTAGTGCACAGAATGTCATTTCCTTCCTGTGTGTGGTAGAAGTACATTTGTATAGATTTAAATGGTGCAAACAGACTTGATTTGTTGATTTCGAAATGGATCCGCGGGCCAGAGGGAACGAATGTAAAGTTTCAAGCAGTGCATACAGCAGTTCGGCCCAACGGGACTTCCCCTCGTTGTCCAAATAACCACTCTGGGCCAGATTCACACTCACACACGTGCATGCTTTTGGAATGTGGAACATGCAAATTCGACACCGGAAGACTGGTGCTTGGATTTGAACCGCCGACCTGAGGGCAGTGAGGCTAATGTGCTAACCACTCGCCCACTGTGCCACCACAGATGGTGCATTTTAGGTTCATCCTTGAAACTTCACCCATTAGCAGAATATCTCCAACTTTTTGAGAGGAGTGAAAATTGAACGTGTGTTTTTGGACACGTCTGGCTTCTCACCATATTCTTGTTGGTCTGTCTCAGCGAGCAGACAGGGAACGTCGTTATCGTACAAGTCAGACGATTCGAGCCCCGCTGCAGAGACAACAAACATTGATTGAATGAATTTGTATTGCCTTGTGTGGGAGTGAGTGTGTGTGTGTGTGCGCACGTATGCGTTGAACCTTGAATATGTCGACCAGTCTCGACTGTCGCGCCGCGCAAATGCTTTTGTCTGCTATAGATGTAAGCACTGATGACTACTGTCAATACATACGCCACATAGAGGCCCAAGTAGCCTACAAACATGAGATACACACATAAATGTTATGAATGCTGCGAGAGAAATCAAGGTAGGGGATGACACAGAGGTGAAAAAATGTCTCGGTGTCCACCCAGTGTTTCTGCCAGCGTGGTAGTTCCTCTGTACAGGATGAGGTAAGTCCAGAAGACTGCCACCATGTAGAAGATGACATCACGCAAGAAAGGACGCGAGGGTACAGCGAAAGGTTTGACCAGCGCCACGCTGCCGGCAACAATCGTGGTGACAAATACACCGGCGCCTGCCAAAAGTGACGGACAAAGTGGATCATTTGCACGCACGCACTTCAGATTTATACTGAATCTTATCGTGTGTCACCCGCACCAAATAACGCTCCGACCGCCAGCCCGGCGGTGTGAGGGCGGGAGAACGCCGCGATGGCACTGAAGATGTCTGGAGCTCCATTACCAAGTGCCAGGAAGGTCACACCCTCGAAAAAAGATATTAGTCAAGGAGAGTGTGGACAAAAAAAACAAAAAAACAGAGTTGTGGATGAATATGGTAAGCTTTGGCGTGCTGACAAACAATCATGCCCAGTTGTTGGGATGGTTTTGGCCTGTTGAGAACCTTTTCTTCACCATGTGCTGTGATGGGATGAATTATGTAACTATGTTCCAGAACTACATCTCACTATATCCTGTTTGCTGTGTTTTGTATTTGCTTTTATTTTACTTTGTTTTTATCTCTACCTAAGGCATTTAGTCTAGGATATGATGTATCACAAAAAAAAAAAATCTTTGGAATTGAAGTATTTTTAAATACGACGAGAAGATTGGGAATGCAAAACCAAAATTGATGTACACGTCTTCATCCCATCACATTGCGTGAGTGCCGGTTTTGTCGCGATTGGTCGTAAAACAGAGAGAGGGCTGGAGATGAAGGATACAGCGACGTTGTGAGTGAGGTGCAGACTTGTGGAGATGGCTGACAGGTTGGGACAAAAACTGTGGAGAAACGGAGAAGAACTCGGTTAACATTTGAAATGTTTGCTGAACGGATACAACAGCTCCTCTCCCGTTCGTGGTCAGTGTCGTGAAGCCGATACGCAGAACAAGGTCCACTTTCAAAGTCACTCCAGTGAAGCCAAACAAATGATCATTTGACAGTAAAATTGCGCATGTGACTGAAACAGGAGTTATGCAACAAATAGATAATTTCACATTCTAGCTGATAATGTAATTAATGAAGAAAAGAAAATGACTACGGCCGTGAAACCCGACAGGACATAACAGAGTTTAGACAGGAAAAAAAAAAAAAAAAGACTTACAACTTAGAAGCGATGAGGCCAAGTATGATGAACAAAAACAACAACCATGTAATCTGTGGAGAATCGGAGGGAAGAAATATCAGACATGTTCTAGTTTCTTTTCGGACATGTAAAAGAAACATGAACTGTGTAACCAAAAGCGAAGTGTATTTACATTGGTAACTACGGTACTGTGGTCACCTTGTGTTGCAAAATGTGATGTAGAGACAAAGAAAATCCCACAGTTCCGACAAATTCAAATTCCCCCAGACTTCCTCAAATGGTACACACACACACACACACACACACACACACACACACACACACACACACACACACACACACACATACATACACATACACACATACACGCAAACGCACACACAAGTCTTACACAGAGAATGACTGTGAGAGGTGTGAGGTCAGGGGGAAGCAGACAGAAGGCCACTTGAAGATAGTTGATGAAGCCATCTTCCAAGCTGCAGTCTGGTGTGTTCTTGACGAATGCGCAGCGGTCCGCAGCGCTGACATTCATCACATGATCGCACTGAACACACAAACACATACATATACTGTACCGTGTATATCAGCTGTCATTATTTCCCCCTTATGCTCCATTTGTTTATTGCAGGCATTCGTTGTGGACAAATTAATCAGAGCGCATCTACATATCTAACATTCAATATCAGAGTTGAAGAACTTTTCAGTATGTCGTTGGCAAAATGATATTTCTTGTTGTGTACATTTGTGAAAATAGTGACGTAAATACTTTGCTTTTGCCAACAGTTTGGTATCACGTGTATAATAATAGAAATTTGGAACATGCACACATCAATAATCAATTATAATTGTGCAAAAAAAAATTTTTTTAATATATCTAAGAGCAAAATTCAGTCTTTAAACATATTAAGAAAAAAAATGTTCATTTAATTATTAAATGGATTTTTAAATTTTAAGTTCTTTTTTAAGTTGTTTTCCCTTAGAAACACTGCAAACTCCAAAAGTATGGTCTTCGTGTTTTTCATATTAAAAAAAAAATCTGTCCTCAAAATGGAACTTAGTTTTTTGCAGAGCAGATATATGCCGTAATATAAAACTTATTTTCATCGTTCTATTATTATAATTAGTCTTGAAGGACGTTGATATTTGTAGTTTATAGTGCTAATGTGTAATATTGTAGATAGTGTTTTCATATTATAAAATCATGATTACAGTAACTAATTCAAATTTACAGTACTGTGCGTTCGTAGGTTCCCTTTACATATCAACAAGTATTAGATTGCGCAGGTAGAAACATGATTTTTTTCAGCTGTCATTATTGCCTGTGGTCATGTGACCCAAATCTGCTGACATGTTACATTCGACTTAACGACTGCATATTTTCCAAACAAACACTTCATAACGATTGTGTCCACAAAATCCAATATAAGGAGGGACAGTTCATGTTCACTTCTTATCGCACCAACCTCGTCTTCGTTGTTTATCCGAGACACGAAGGCCAGTGAGGCATTCACGTACCCTCCGTCTACTTCCACACCTGTCCGGACCGTGTGGACAGAGAAGTCCGAGATGACTTGCTGGGACAACAATGTCCCAACCAGGAGACATAAAAGAGTAGCCACAGACATGACTTTTGTTTTTTCTTTTATCCAGGAGCCACGTCCATGCTGGTGACAGCTACACGCAAGACGACGGCAGAGGCTGCCTTCGTATTCAGTTTTCTGCTAAAACTAAAATAAAAATATTATCGAGAGACATTAAAACATAGAGCTCGATCTTTGTATAACTGCACATTCGTGAAAACGTGAAGTACGATCCTGTGGATGTCTTTCCACGCGCGACTGCTAAAAACGTCCGGGAATCAGGAGGGGGAAGCTCCGCCCACCAGACATGAACTACGTGTGTTTCCTTCAAAGACTTTGTGTAAAATCAACGATTCCCTCGACAAAGAAATGTTATCGGAATGTAAAAAATGATTAGGTTAAAAAAACGATTCCCTTGACAAAGAAATGTTATTGGAATGTAAAAAAATAATATTCTGTTTAAAAAAAAGGCAGCGATTCCCATCACAACCCCCCCCCCAAAAAAAAAACCCAGTTTAAAGGAATTCATATGAACCTGTTGTATGATTTTGGACAAAACAAAAACACGGTTTGACATAAGCAATGTGGGACTACACTAATGTACCAAAATACCATTGGAAATGTGAAACATTTTTTATTATGTGCACATCTTATTAAAATCCCCACGTTTTCAAAGTTTTAGAAGGCACCATGGCTGTTGAACTTTACCATTTAAACCCTGATGTCAAAGTCAAGGCCCGGGGGCCAGATCTGGCCCACCATATCATTTTATGTGGCCCGCGAAAGCAAATCAAGCATGTCAACTTCCATGATGTTTGCTGAAGACTGAACCAAAAATTCAAATTGCCATATCTAATTCAAAATAACAATGTTTGAACAAGCCATTATTCTTGACTTCTGATTTCAAAACAAGCTATCCATCAATTTGTTGTTCACTGTGTATGTAATATGTCGAGGTGGTCAAACATTTAGATGCTTTAAAAAAAAATTCACAGTCATAATGGCCCTCCGAGGGGAAACTGTACCGACAATGTAGCCAGCAACACAAAAAATGAGTTTGACACCCCTGATTTAAACCAACCAAGATGCCCCAAACTGTACAAGCGCTTGAACTTTTAATTCGGAGCACAAAAACATTTCCGGTAAAGGACACAAATGAAATGCCATTAGGTTATAGTTACATGTATGTAATATTATGTACTGTAAATGCTTTACAAATAGACCAGTTCCATTGTAATTCAATGCAGATTTCATTTGCGGAATAAATGACATCTAAAAAAGGGTTTGACATAGTAACTAATAAAGATAAATAACTTTATAAATGTTAGAAGTCCAGTATAGATCAGTTTGCATCCTCATTTGCCTGGTCATACACTAGTGCTGAATCAAGGTCTGGACAGTTGGCATTGTAGCATCCTTTCACCTTGTTAAATGCCACGATGCTTAAGTCTTGTTCACACCACCTGATGAAGCAATATAAAGTATTCTAAATGTATTTTTTTTACTTTGTTTAACCCATCTTTTTTTTTTTTTTTTTTTTACCTGAGAGCTGCGTACATGTCAGCTGGAGATGCTCCTTTCCAACTTGCATGATCAATAAGAAGGGCACCTATAATTAAGGAGAAGGGTGTGTGCAGTTAGAGGACGTCAGTTTAATCTCTTCAATTGTACTCTATGTTTGCATTTATCATCTACCCGTGTAGATGCGAGCCAAGCTGTATGCTAAGTCTCTGGCTGCAAGTTCGAGATAGCCCGGCACTTTGGTGGTTGCCTCCTGGACAAAGCCTTCTAGTTCAGAGAGAGCCCCGTCTACTGCTCTAATAGCTGGGTCCAGAGAGGAGACACTTGAAGCTGCTGCAAGCAGGGACTACACACACACACACACAGTATCACTCGATAATTCCCGTTTGACGACAGTTGGTGGACCCGCTTGACGTGTTTTTCCAACAGGCATTTACTTTGACATGAGTGAAATAAGCATGGAGAACCATTCCTGAGCTCCGATTCACACAGCGCAGCACGTCCAGGGACAAAACATTTGTTGTACCTTCCCATATGCTCAGCACCTAACACACAAAAAAACACAAAAAAAACACATACAAATTTTTCCCTGGATACAGCTTTGAGTATACAGTATATAACATATGATTAGCCTAATAACATAGTTGACAAAGTTATATTTGAAGGCTTTGGAAAAAAAAAAGAAAAAGCAAGTACTTGGGCGTTTTATTCATCTGGTGACAATGACATGTTAATGACTTGGGAAATTGTGCTATTGGGCGACTGTTAAACATGATGTCATAAAAATGCCAAAAGACAATAACCATTTTCAATATAAAAAAGTAACAGGGTTAGTTTTATGCATGCAAGAAAATCTGGGTCATCGTTCACCTGTGCATCCCGAAGTAGTCCTGGCAGCCCGGTGTCCTCGATGTAGCCCTGCCCGCCAAAGCTCTCCAAACCCTCGGACACCACAGCGACCGCCTGAAATTAAAAACGAGCTCAGAGTCCAGACTCAGTTGGACAACCTTTGGCTAGTCCAAAGCACTTGTGCTCGCCTGTTTGGCAGTGTAGAGTTTGACAACAGGTGTGAGGAGACGTAAGAGGTGTGTATCAAACTGGGTGGCAATGCAGCTCTCTTCTCGTCCCAAAAGGCGGCAGACATCCATCACCAGAAGGAAAGCTCCACGACTCTCCACCTGCGTACGTCACAGGCATATAGCCATTGCATACAAAGTGAATACACAGAGTCTACACACCCCAGTTCAAATACCATTTTTGTGACACAAGTTAAATGAGACCAATATAGATCATTTTAAAACTTTTTGCATACCAATGATAGTCAGCAATCTGCAGCCATTTAAAATGTATCTGACTCATGCCAAATATAGTTCAGCTGTTCAAGTAGAGCTCTGTGTATGTGTGTGTGTGTGTGTGTGTGTGTGTGTGTGTGTGTGTGTGTGTGTGTGTGTGTGTGTGTGTGTGTGTGTGTGTGTGTGTGTGTACGTGTGTCATGAGAGCCCTCAATTTTGTGCACTTAACAGTTTGTCGCTCTATAACTTAGGG
>CAAKHF010001557.1:0-11549 GCA_901007745.1 Hippocampus kuda | reverse complement strand
AGGCTAAAAACATTATGCTAATTAGCGCTCCAGTTAGCGTAACGTTTTTAGCCTTCGAGAGCTAAATGTGGCCATTGTGAACTACGAGGTGTGGCTGGTTTAAAAGTTCATTGCATGAACATCAGCTGAGCAACGCTGTCTTGGGTTAGGGTTGGGTAGAGACAGTGAGATGGTGGAAAGAAAAGCCACCGGGTCCAGAAGTATTTGTTATTGTTAGATTCAGACGAGCGTGGACGTTATAATGCTAAAATGGCTACAAAAGGACCTTTGGATGTCAAGCAGCTAAGACAAGAAGAGCTCTGATGCTGGAAGAGAGGTTAAAAGTGATCAAAATGAAAGACGGAGCAAGCAAAATAAATGACATGATCCAAGAAATTGGTGTAAGTGAATGCTGATTGTAAATTTCACAATTTCTTTACCTTTTTTTCTTTCTACACTGACAATATGAAGTGTCAAATAAGTGTATGCTCATACTTATGCACTATTGGAATAAAAATAGAGTACACATACGTTTGTGTGCATGTACACACATGTTTGTGTGTGTGTGTGTGTGTGCTTACATCTGAGACCAAATTTGCTACAGTGAAAAACCCCCTGTTGTGAAAAATTTCTTGCCGCAAACACGATTTCGTTGTAGAGGAGTTTCACTGTATGCCTGTTTTTTTCATATTTCTATTTTCGGCTCAGATCAAAATACGAAACGGAAAAACGAGCCACTTAACTGAATTTGATTTTATTTTTAATTGTTTGTATTTACGTGACCTGGAAATTCTGTAGGGTCACGTAAATACAGACTATAGTAGAGTGTTGTTCCATCGCCGCCACTGCACTACCTGAACTGCTGCGCGCAGAACTTCCGAGTCACGTAAATACAAATAATTAAATATAAAAATCTAATTCAGTCAAGTGGCCCGTTTTTGAGTTTCGTATTTTTGATCTGAGCCTAAAATCGAAATATGAAAAAAACAGGTGTATATATTCGTTTTTCATGTTGGATTAAGAAAACGTAAAACAAAATAATCATTCTCCCTTTTAATTTTTTGTTTTCGATTGGCAGTTGAAAAACGAAAGAACGAATGATACACGGATTCTACTACATTGCAATATCACGCGCATTCATAATATTGTGGACTCATTTAGTTGACATCGTTCACTCCAGTTTGTGAATCTAAGAAATAATTCGATAAATTCCACTCTGATTTTTGTTTTCCATGTGTCGTCTTTTCATTCAAGGTTTCTGTGATTGACGGCTCCAGTCCTTTTGCAAGTGCTTATGATCTCGACAACATTGTGAGGCGCTATCAGGAACGCAACTGTAAGCTCAAATTTTTGCTCGACATTTACTGCTGTTTCATGCAAAATATGAATCTTGGATTTAGACGTTTTCCAAATGCTGACAAAAATAATTGAATGAACCGATTCTGGAAACTGATTATTTGGCCTATTAATTAAAAATATGTAATTAATAAAACACGTTTTTTTTTGTTTGTTTGTTTTTTGTTTGCTTTTTTTGGGGGGGTCCCTTCGTGCTTATGATAAAGGTGATTTACAGGCAGAACATTGGACAGTGTGGCAATTAGTATTTAACTTTACAGCAAAGAGGAAAATCAGCTACTTTTTTTTTTTGAGTGGGGAGTTCAGTATCTTTGTGTTACGTTGTAATGTATAAAAAAATCAATAAATCATTAATACAAATCATCTGATTTAAGAGCTAATATCTGCTGATGAAATCAGGCCCAAATACAAACATGGCTTTTGAATGGATGTGTACACTTTTCATATCCACTGCATTGGATGAAAATTTTGATTTTTCTTTTTTTCCTTAACTTGACTTTTGTATTTCAGTGACCACAGTACTTTCCTGTCCCATACCGGTGTGGACTACTGGACGGGCTGCTGGTTCTCCTTTCCAGCTAATTGCGGAAATTCACTACCCTGTGGAGGTCATTAGATATCCTTTCATAAATATACTTGATCGAAGTTTTGAATTGATTTTTTATACAGGCCGTTAAAATAAAATCTGGTTCGTTAAAATATTGAGAGGGATAGCTGATTTTCCCCCTTTGTGGTTTCTGATTATTTTTGCACATTTATCAAACTTAGATTTTTCAGATCATTGCACCAATTAACACTTGGTTCCCTCACGTTAGAGGTAAGATCGGGTCGCCCGAGCCCGACCCGACCCGAATTTCGGCCTTAAAATGTCAATCATTGGTTCGGGTTCGGGTCGGGTCGGGCTTCTCTCTCGCTGACTTTTTTTTTTTTTTCGAGGCCGTCAATAGTTTTGGCCACGAGAGACCGTGGTTCGCAAAAAAACAAGTCGCCTCATCACAACACGTACTGTACTAAACTCTTGCAATGACAATTCAAAGAACTCCTTTCTGCCTCTGTCTATGATCCATCCATCCATTTTCCGAACCGCTTAATCCTCACTAGGGTCGCGGGGGGTGCTGGAGCTTATCCCAGCCGTCTTCGGGCAGTAGGCGGGGGACACCCTGAACCAGTTGCCAGCCAATCGAACCAATCGCAGGGCACACAGAGACAAACAACCATGCGCGCTCACACTCACTCCGAGGGACAATTTAGTGTGTTCAATCAGCCTGCCATGCATGTAAACTGGAGTACCCGGAGAAAACCCACGCAGGCCCGGGGAGAACATGCAAACTCCACACAGGGAGGCCGGAGCTGGAATTGAACCCGGTACCTCTGCACTGTGAAGTCGACGTGCCAACCACTGGACTACTGGGCCGCCTGATCCACCCATCATTATTCTTTTTTGTCTCTCTGCTTGTCTCTCTCTTATAGTGCCGCGCTAGATTCTGAAGGACGTACTGCTGCGGTGGTTTACGGCCCAATTTTCAACCCGTCAAAATGACGGACGGCCTTAAATTTTCCCCGTCCACTCTTAAAAAAAATCTGTCAATGCTAGAAAATTGTCGGTTCATGTAACCTCTTCAGAAACAGAAATATAAAAGATGTAAATGTTTATAATAATATAATAATAATAATGCATTTTATTTAAAAGCGCCTTTCATGCCACCCAAGGACACTGTACAGACAATAAAAAAAAACAAGACATAAAATCATAAAATATAGGAGATGGAAAGGCTATGTATTGTAAGCAATCCTGAACAGGTGTGTTTTTAGGCGGGACTTGAAAGTGGAGAGAGGTGTGCAGTTTTGGAGGTCTTTATACAGTCTTGTTTAACTTAGATTTCGTTCCAAAAGACAGGCTTTAATTTGTTATCAGAAATCACCCCTCCTCCTCCCGAGTCCTCACAAATAAAATATGAAATGTCGGGTTTACTTCGGGCTTGGGCCTGCAAATCAAGCTAAGTGATCGGGCTCGGGCCGGTTCGGGCTTAAATACCCTCGGGCCGGTTCGGGCCGGGCTCGATTTTTTCTGACCGATCTTAGCTCTACATCAGATCCAGTGGCTGAAATGATCCTATATGTCACATGGACTTTTATTTTTGATGTCACGCATGACCTGAATGGACTGAACAAGGGGTGAAAAGGTCATGGGCAACTTGTCAGTGCTCCCTATGATAATGTGAGAGCATTCTCCACAAAACTTGTGCGATGGAAAGTTCAGCTACCTCAGACAAACCTTTGCCATTTCCCAGCATGCAAGGCACTCGTGGATGCGGGCAAGCCATTCAGTGCCGAGAAGTACAGTGATACCTCGCTATTTCGCGCTTTGATTATTGCTGCCAAGGTGCATGCAGTTTTTTTTTCCCCCCAAAGTACTGCACTCAGAAAAAAATTCCGAATGACTCAGAGGTTTTGTACATGGCTTTTGCTTGTTTCCCAGCCTGACGTGTTGACCAATGACAGCACGAGTGGATCTATGCCATGATGCACAGCCATGTTGATTCGCTGAGTATCTTCACAGCCCCGCCCAGCAAACTCCATCCATGTGGGTTACTCTTTGATCAGTGTGTTATCACGTGGCCTTGCCTTTGATCACTGAACACCGTTGTATTTACGCCATGTGTTCTTGTGTTTGCGTGCATATCTGTGTGTGTGTGCGCGTGTGTGGCTGGGGGGGACGGGTGCACGAGAGAGAGAGAAAGAGAAAGAGAGAGAGAGAGAGAGAGAGAGCGATGATTGATTTAGCCTTCCTGTCATGGGTTGTGATTGGAAAGTTAGCACAGTCAAAGCAAGTTTTGTGATTTCGTTTACATATGAAGGACAAACTCGCACTTATAACATTTCATATCAGATGGTTTATTGTGATGATATTTTCATTGATTCATATAATCAGAGATGAAAGTGGACTTTCCTGAAAATTCCGGAAAAAAAAAATATATATATATATATATATATATATATATATATATATATATATATATATATATATATATATATATATATATATGTGTGTGTGTGTGTGTGTGTGTGTACACACACACACGGACACTTGGCCGATCTCGCATGAATTAGTTTAAACAAAACGCTATTCAAATACTCGACATTCAATGATTAATCTTCCTTTTGTGTGCACACGTGCACCCTTTGTGGCTTCCATTCTCGCCGAAATTTCGAAATCTGCGAGATATGGTGAGGGCATCAGAATGCGAGGCGAGGGTATTACTGTTGTGGCGACGCCACTCGAGCTAAGCGCGCCTCAGCAGTAGAAAGTCCGCTGCTCTCTGCTGTGCGTGCGTCAGCGCGAACATGTACGCAAGCGCGTCTTTTGATGTCAACCAATCAGCGCCGACGCAACCGACGTCACACACGACAACAGCTAAGCTAAGCTAGCCGAGACGACATTCGAAGTCGGACGGACACGTTTTTCTGCTAGTCTGTGCGTTTCCCTTTTTGTCCAAATATATATTTTACGACAACAACTGTCTTGTCCACGGCTTCTTTTATTCGTTCCACTGGGGTTTAGCAAGTGTGTTTGTAAAGAGACGAAAATCTCTTTACTGTTACTAGTGTTAGTGTCTCAACATGGCTACGCTTGTGAAAGCAAAACAACGAACTCAAACGCGTGTTCATTCAATGTTGTCAACTCATATCCAGATTTAATTTTAGGCAAATTTTCCTCAATTCTCCGGAGAAATTTTCATTAAAATTTAAAAATCCGGAATTCCGGGAAAATCCGGAGGACTTTCATCTCTGTATAATTCATGATGATTTTTTTTTTTTTTGGTCACTTTCATATCAGATGGTTTATTGTGAAATATTTTCATTAATTCATATAATTCATGATGATTTTTTTTTTTGGTCACTTTCAGAACAAAACATTTGCTTTAAAATAAATCCGATTCAGCTGCAGCCACGTCAAAAGGATAGTGCTCGGGGAAGTCATGGATGATCTTTACAGCTTCATTGTAGAGTTCCAGGTCTGTGGGGAACATGTGCAGAATATCATTATAAGTACGCTCAAATCAAAGCTCATCTGACATGTTCGTACGTAATAACCTACTAAAGCTAATGCCCTTCTCTTCTGGGAGACATTGGAATGTGGTGGCCATGATAGCTCCTTTGTTCGACACCATTCC
Organism: Hippocampus kuda; assembly: GCA_901007745.1. Classification (NCBI taxonomy): domain Eukaryota; kingdom Metazoa; phylum Chordata; class Actinopteri; order Syngnathiformes; family Syngnathidae; genus Hippocampus; species Hippocampus kuda. Next base: position 6,039 of record CAAKHF010001557.1, on the reverse strand, counting down.
AATGACTTCTACAATTCCAGAAAGCTCCTCTGCAAGCTGAAAGATGGTGAAAAAAAAAAGTGTTCAATGGAAGGTCAATGGTAACATACAAATTACGTAAGCCAAACAAACAAAACGCTTTTAACAACTTATGAACACAAATGTCAACCCTTTGAGGGACAGCGGTTACTACAGTGGACAGCTTATCATGTCATCAGTTTACAGGGTGCATGAAAGGTTTTAAATAGGTAGCAATTTGTTGCCAAAGTACATGTTTAAGATAAGATAAGATAAGAAAACCTTTATTAGTCTCGCAATGGAGAAATTCCCAATTCACAGCAGCAAAGTTATGAAAGGAAGAAGTAGAACAACAAAATATAGGAGCTGCTGGAAAGGCAGCCACTCACGCGGCGCCATTTTGAAGTCAAAATAAAAATAACACAACACAGGACACAAGACAGTCGTGCAATCTTCACCACTTTTCTGCATACACTTTGTTGTCTGAAGCAGTTATAGATGAAAGAGGAGAGGATCAAAGTGTCCTTTCACCAGTGGATCAGACGTCGTGCTAAAAATGTGCACACGTCTGCTACAAGCTTAAGTTTTGAAAGCAAACACGAAGCTGTAGCGTCCATTGACGAAAAAGAGATTGGCTCACATCTCCTGTCCCATGTAAATTCACTTCAATTCCAAGCCGCGACTCCCAGTTCCACATCCGCATCGGCGCTCCGCGCTAACGCTCCTTTCTTCTCATCGTCGGCTTAATGTGAGAATAATCAAGTTAAATTAGAAAAAAAAAAATTTATTCTCACAGAGTCCTTTGCGTGTTTACCCACACATGCACTCATCTGCTTGGCACCAAACTTGAAGCCTGGGCAATGACGGCCATGTTAGCGGCAATGCGACTTCTGTCATATTACAAATTAAGCTATTATAATATACACATTCAGTGTTACAAAATAATACTGTTGCCTATTAAAGGGAAATTAAAGTCCAAAATTTTCCTCAAAATTATACGCTGCCTCACTAGTTTTAACATGGTAGTCTGATGAATATTGTGTTTGTGGAATAGGAATTCAGCAACATCAAATCCACTTTTTTTTTTTTTTCTTAATCAATCTCAGGGGCCGTTTATTTTGCCACTTGCTGTCGACTGAAAATGACATCATAGTTATTCAGGGCTTAGGTAATGACCATTCATGGCTCGCCTTGCGAACGTCACATGTCCAAAGTCGGAAAATGGTCGTCGACATCCCCTGAGACGGCTGAACACAGCTGGATTTTCTGCTTAATACCTATTCCATAAACACGATATAAATCCCAGCTGTCTTCGGGCAGTCGGCGGGGACACCCTGAACCGAAATGTTGATAAATGTTCACACCTCTTTTACACACACACACAGTACATATAGAGTAATGTTCGCTATAGCTAACTGTTCTTAAATAGTCTGTGTGTTGGGACTAAGTTTATTCTCCTGGCAGTCAGACTTGACAGGAATATAAGGCTCCCATCAAATTCCATGAATGAGGGCCATTTTTGCAGAACGTCGAAAACATGGTTTTTGATGAAAACCTGTAATCTTAAAATATTGTTTTTAAGAACAAAGGAAATTACTTCTTCGGGTCATTTATAACCCGCTTGGCATCGGAGGCTTAATTAATACTTGTCGCACGAAAAACGTCAATCACAGGGATTTTTTTTAAACGATCTTCTGGTTTTAGGTAAATCAATTCATTTTTGACATTTAAACACACGTAAAATGATGATGATGTGCTGCAATTTGGACATTGGATGAGAACAAAAATATACTCACAGGGTAATTTAATTCAACGTGAACACATTGTCCCTCTCCATCAGTGATCGTGAAAGATTTTCCAGTTGGGTGTACCTAAACACAACAAACGAATAACAATACAGCACGTTAACCTTTAGGTCAGTAATGTCGCGTATGGGATGTTGTGAATCACGATCGTTAGGCACGACAGTTACCTTCTCAACACGCCCAACGAAACAGACGGGTTTGCTTATATATCGTGACAGCATCGATGAATTAATTCGAGGTCTTGGAAGATCTTGGATATCAGACATCATAACTGATATATGTAATGGCGTTGACTGACACCCACCAAACAAACTTTTGTGGCGCGAGAATATTATTAACTTACTTTTATTTTAAAACGTACGCCACGCGGGTGGATAGCTTCAATCTTACTAAAGAATCAGACAGGCTTGCCTTGGCGGCAAGCACTGGAATATAGATGGAAACATACCCAAGGTTCCTGTACGACACATCCGATGTCCGTTTAATTCCGGAAGTTTACTTTAAGAAACGTTATTATTTTTGCACGATTCTATTTTAATTGATCCAAATTTATGCATGAAAAACCAACTCCTGTTATTTAAAAAAAATCGACATTGTCTGTACGAAACAACAGGCTTCAAAAACATAATTTACAAACTTGAAAATTGAGTTTGTTTGCACTACCTCTTCTTTTGTGTTTCATCCTTATTTTATTTTATTTTTATAACCTGTTGTAATCTCCCTGTTGTTGTTTTGGGAATTTGTATACCATTCATATATTTGACTTCCTTGTTCTATTCATTTTGTTTAAATAAAGTTTATTTTAAAAAAATAACAGATTTACTGAATACATTAAAATTAAATTTGAGGATAGAACCTAAAAAAATATTTTAAATGGCACCCCAACGCATTGACATTGACGTTTATTTGGTTTGAAGAGAAGACCTCACGTTTGTTGTTGTGATTGTGGCCATTGTGTATTCTTCGCTGTTAAAAAAATAAAACTAAACGCAATCAGCGGGAACCTTTGAGAGTAAATGTAGTTTCAACACGGACAGGGATAACAAAGAGGTCACAACAACACGGTAATTCTGGACAAATTAAATGTGACGCGATATTTGCACGTATTTCATCTTTTATATCTTTGTTTCCAAAAAAAAAAAAAAAAGCCCAGTTGCCGTCAGTACGTCTTTTACTCACACAATTACAACACTTTTATGACTTGATTCCTCGACTTCACAACAAAGCAAGTACGACGATGCTCGAGTACTTCGACGTTACATGACGTAGCTTTTCTGTTCAATGCTGTGTTTTAAGTAATAAACAACATATAGACGTTTAAAATAGTTTCATATTTACATCTTTGATGTTAGTGAATATGCCATTTGACACATTGAACACTTCTGTTATTAACTAGAACTTTTATGCACACAGCGCAACTATGTTGTCTTTCCTGGGTTTCCGAAAAGATTCAAAGAAGTCGACGTCAGAGAGGGACCCTGACGGCGGCTTTGTGATCATCGGTGAGAACCAGTATCATTGTTGCCTTGAAACTTGGGTTTCTAATTAAAAGTTGGGGGTCAGATCTCACAGATTTTCTGTGGCCCTCTGGAACGAATGTGTCTCCATTATGTTTATTGCTAAATAGACTGATTTTCATGTTGGAGTTTGCCTTTAACTATTTATTTTTAATTAGCATTTTTTTCACCAAATCTTTTGTTAACAAAAATAGAAAACTGTTGCTTGCCTCTGTTCTTCATGATCTCTGATTTGAAGTTCAATTTGTTGATAAAATGCGTAAAATAATGAGCTGCCATGCATATAGTCCATAGATCGTATGCCATTAAAAAAAACACATAAAATGTATGTCATAAGAATTGCAAGAGTGCGTTCTTTCCATACACAATAAATACATCTAGCTTACTAAAAGTTAAAGGTATGATAACTAAGGGTTTTCATTTCCAGTATTTCAGAATTTGAAAAGCGATTTCCAAAAAAAAAAGAAAAGACATTAAAAAAAGTTCTCTTGTTGTATTTTAAATCATCATAACGCCATACGTTTTTTTGTCATGTTTAACATGAAACATGCATAATTTTAAATCCTTATGAATAACTTTATTTTCTTGGAATAACGTTTTTGCCTTTCAATGATGTAATTTGAAAAGAAATGTAATTAATTTTAATATTGAGAGCAATTTTTTTGCCGGGCAAATCCCAGTGACCTCTAACAGTGTTGTAGTTGAACAACCAAAATATGACAATATAATTGATAGTTAAGTTGTAAGGGTGCAGCTTTTGAATACTTTAGTGTTTGAGTAGCCTATTGAAAATGTTATCAAACAACTAAATATTTGGATAAAATGTATTTTTACTTGATTAAGGAGCATTTATAAATATAAAACAGAAAATAAAGCATTTTACAGATTGGTTACCTTTAAAAAAAAAAAAAGATCAACAGTTCCAATTTCTTAAATTCACATACAAATACAAGTATTTTCCTGTGTAGAACCATTTTCTGTGTGGCAATTTCAAACAAAACTACACATTTCAGTTTCAACTTAGCATTTTTTTATCTCAACAACATGAGGCATTCATTTTAAAAGAAAAAAAACATTAACTGCCTTTATGCAACATGACTTAAGTAGCGAGCATTTCAGCAAGTGACATACTGAATTACAATAGCAGAGGTATTCTTTGTAGGCTACTACTCCTAGTTTTGGCGTCTTCAAACTAAAATGAAGACTCTTTTTTTTTTTTTTTTTTTTTTTCGTCGGACATGACGGTTGCTATGTCATATTACCAGACATGGTGTCATAAAATGGGCGGCCCGGTAGTCCAGTGGTTAGCACGTCGACTTCACAGTGCAGAGGTACCGGGTTCAAATCCAGCTCCGGCCTCCCTGTGTGGAGTTTGCATGTTCTCCCCGGGCCTGCGTGGGTTTTCTCCGGGTGCTCCGGTTTCCTCCCACATTCCAAAAACATGCATGGCAGGCGGATTGAACACTCTAAAAATTGTCCCTAGGTGTGAGTGTGAGAGTGCATGGTTGTTTGTCTCTGTGTGCCCTGCGATTGGCTGGCAACCAATTCAGGGTGTCCCCCGCCTACTGCCCGAAGACAGCTGGGATAGGCTCCAGCACCCCCCGCGACCCTAGTGAGGATTAAGCGGTTCGGAAGATGAATGAATGAATGAATGGTGTCATAAAATCATCCTGTGTCTTCTTGGACCAGGAGAGAGGCCACAGTAAAAGTATCAGACTGGCCAGACCCCGCCCGTCATCGCGTGCCACCGCCAGAAGCATGGCTCGGCCGTACAATTCATCTTGGAGGCAGGACAAAAAGAAATAAGGAAACAATTTGCGGGCATGCACAAGTGTGGATCTGTGCCGGAGCTCTTGGTTCCACCCAGAAACTACGAGCACATGCGGCACGCTCCTGGCGAATGCCGATGCTGGGAGTCGGCATCTGTTATTTTGAGCAATAAAGGGAGCTTTAGCTCGCTAGTCAGAGAATGACAGCCATTTTGGTCATCACACTATAAGTCAATCTAGTAACAAATTGTGGTGCCATGTAGGATATGCAACATGATGTGTAGATCATGACACACCAGACTTCTGTGTCATGGGTGTGAGGTCTCCGAGAGGTCAGATCGGCACAGGGCTAATGTTATGTTAGTAATGAACATTGACGTTGATGTCACTGATTTTCAAACCATTAATTTTTACCATGTTTTGTGTCCAACGCATCTTCACACCGGCCGTCTTCGGCGGAGAGCAAGGTTTGTGCTACACCAATGGCAGGCCACATTTCCGCCATCTTACCGCGGTATCAACAAAATAACTTCATTTCCGCCTCCGACGTCCTAAGCATGTGTGACCTTAGCACATAGTGTCAAACTTAAGGCCTGGGGCCACATCCGGCCCGCCACGTCATTTTACGTGGCCTGCGAAAGCAAATTGTGTGTGTCAACTTCCATGATCCTTGATAAAAATCTGTACCAAAATGTCGTGTGGAATAAATCATCTTCAAAGTTCATTCTATCTGTCTATCTATCTAGCTAGCTAACTGATGGCTAGCCACATATATTTTTGATATAGGCAGTTTCACATATTTGTGGATTAATAAAAAAAAAAGAAAAAGGAATATTTTATGTTTTTTGTCCCCCCCCCCCCCAATTATCTGTGGAAAATGTACATGGAATTGTTACACTTATTGAAGAATTTTGGGGGGGGGTTGAATTTGAATTTCAGTGGAAACCTTGG
>CAAKHF010001556.1:2348-12829 GCA_901007745.1 Hippocampus kuda | reverse complement strand
AATATGCTTATCACTAAAATCTTTAAAATCTCAAATCATCTTTCCCCATTGAAATGAATGGAAATTCAATTAATCTCTTCTAGCCTCCACCCCAAAAAATGTGTGATTTTTTTTTTCATTTGGAAATTAGCACTCTATACTGTTGTGCTTTCTAAAACCATCCACACATTGACTGTAGTCGGGCTGCCAGCAATGGTGATGATTCACCGATGAATTGGATTAAAGAGGCTCCAACTCCCCTTTGGCAAGACACTGAACACTAAATTGCTCCCAGGTCTGCATTGTAAATGAAAAACTGTTCTCAATTGCCCTACGTGGTTAAAAAAAGAATTCATCCCTTCCTTCAAAAACAGGTCATGATTTCACATTGGGAGAGCTGAAAATAACCAAACATAAATGAATGATTCAGATACTTGAATGGGAAAATAGGCAAATTTGACTTGACAAGTTTTCTTGTCAAGAAAAAAAAAGTAAAAATAGCCAAACTAAAAAAATACAAACAAAAAATAACATTTTAAAATAAGTACATTTGTACACATCTGTAGTATTATTAAGGTTCCTGCAGTTGTTAGCATAGTGGCCACGAAAAAAAGTCATTTTAAGCTTACTGTTCCTGTTCCAGACGCAAAGAAGTCGCTGAACATTTATTTTCTTAATGATATACATTTTTAGATTAATTTCTCCATTCCATCCATTTGTCTCGCTTATCCTGAACAGGGTCGCGGGCGGGAGAGGGGTGGGGTGGGGGTAGGGGGGTGGTTTGCTGGAGCCTATCCCAGCTGACTTGGTACAGGAATTACCATTTGTTCCAACTATACAATTGGCTAACAATGTTTACATGACTGGAGACAAGCAGGTGTGCATTTTCAATGAACTGATCAATAATCATCTCAAAATTCTGCGAGATCGCAAACCCGGGAAAAATGACTTGATTTCTTATGCTAACATCTCAATAATACTTATGAAGCATTTGTAGAAAATAGATGAGCCAACTGAAATGTCCTTTGCAAACACAACCGGGGTCAGAAAAAATATCTTGGCAGATGAACAACAGATACATTTAATCTTGGTTGGATTTGAGTTTATGCAAACCGAGTGCGCAGCCAACACAACAATGGCGTTTGCAGTCGGCTGAATGCTCGAGAGGCCGCCGTGAAACAACGAGAGGGCGAGCAGGGAATAAAATACGTCTGAGATGGCAAGCGAGGGAGCATCTCGTTCAAGGTCAAGGTCGGCGTGGCAGGGCAGCATCCACCACGCGACACTTGTTCACGTTTAAAGTGCAAATGCAACAAGTCAAGTGTTGTTGATGTTACTGTTTAGTGGCAATTGGAAATATTCGACTCAAAGTTTAAATTCCTTGATAAATTGTGAACATTTATGTATGTATGCAAATTTTTTCTATTATTTTACTATGCATTTTCATACACAATATTGGTAACAACATTGAGGTGTTCTTTTTTTTGCTTCAGAATTTTGGTAATATTGGTTTTACATAGCATCATCTGTTTTAAAGTATTTGGGTTCGAGTATCTTTTGTTACTTTATTATTCATTTATTTCAATGTGTGCTGTTAATATTTGAAAACAATATTTATATGTATTTACCTGTATTAAGATATGAAAAGACAAGAAAACCTTTATTTGTCCCACAATGGGGAAATTAGCATTAGTTAATACATTAAAAAAAATTTTGTTGCAAAATTTGATTTTCTTTACGAATCGATTATCCCTGCCACTTACTTTTATATTTTGTTGACAGTAGGTTTCTTACATGTTATTGGTTACATATTTTCATTCATACTCTATGAACTAAATACATTTTTAAAATATTTTTCATCTTTCGTAATCGATTATCAACATCAGTTACTTTTCTAGTATTTTGTTGACAGTATATACTGTTCCTTATATTTTATTAATTATATATTTGAATTCATAGTGGATATATTTAACATATTACTATTTGTTTAAAATATTTTAGTAACCATTTTTTATCTTTAGTACAGTCATATTGTCATTGTTTTCAAGTTGACACATTTTTTTTATTGTCAATACATATTTTGCTGAACAATTATTTGATTTCTGTGTCACAATTTGTTCTGTAACATTATGAATGTTATTCCTTTGTCCACACAAATTCTCTCTGTCAAGTGTTTATTGACATTTTCAAAAGTGATGGGAAGCCAATGAAGTCCTAACTGTTTGCTGTTGGGAGTACAAATAAATCCCAAACAAACAAAGACGACAAGCCACACCATTCAGCTCGGCTATCGATTAAACAACACCCCCCAAAAAACTGCTCAGCATGGGACTCTTCCGCTGCCGGTACCACCGTGCAATTCCGCCATTTGTTCACGCTGACTGATCTGGGAGGAGCCGCGCGTTTCCTCCATTAATCATATCGACCGCCGCTTGGCGGCATCGATTCTGCTTGGCTCTGTGTTTACAGGCCGCATGGGTGAGGGCGCCTGGTGGGTGGTAAGGCCTTCTAATGGTGAGGACACTTGGAGAGTCTGGTTTGTTGTCACACATGTGCAATCTGGAGTTAGGTGTGAAAGTGGACCTCGGGTGGGTGTGAAGTTGCAGGGATGTGGGTTCGTTTTGTTTGGACAGGAGAAGGTGTCAGACCACCAACCACATTGTTTACCAACCTTTATATGATTAACATTTTAGTACAGTATGTCTGGGAGGAGACAAGTTTAGCCTGGATTGTTAGTGGAATTTATGGAGAGTCTTTGTCGCACGCGTGTGCACTTCAGTTTCATTCTCACTGCCAGCTACCTTTCAATCGAACTACATTTTTTTCCCCCCCACATTGGTTACTTGGCAGTGACCGGCAACTTGTGACCTATTTTGCTGTGAATCGTGAAGGAACTACAAGTACAAATTCTGCACTGATTAAAATGTGCCAGCTTGTGGTGTAGTCGCCACGGAAGTACTGCTTTATTCCTTCCTGTTCAAATCCCACACTGTACTTTTTAAACTTTTTTATTTTTTTTATGTATTCATTTATTTAATTATTCTCACAATTTCTTGCAGCCAGTCAGTCGGGAGTTGTAAACAAGCCATTTTGTTTCACACATTTAATGAAGAATTCAACTGTTATGCAGTGTAACAATTTCAATGTAGCTTGTAAAACATAAATAATTAGCAAAATGATTATGTGCCCACAAAAATAAAACGTTAAAGGAAGGATAAGTACAAGGTTAATAATAAAAAGAGCGATAAGATTATCGTAAAAAAAAAAGAGGTTGGGTTAGAATTAAGAATTCTAGAGTTTAACCTATGAAAAAAAAATGTAACAAAGTTGGTTAGGAAACACAAAATTACTGGACAGATATTGCCATAATGGCCACAGCTGGAACTGAGAGAGTTAATGTGGAAGCCAGTAGAACCATAACATGGCAGTCGATACATTATGATAAAATTAACAAATCATAAAATAGCCGATTCGCGGCAAGGCCAGAATTCCTCACTCCGCGATTGACCAATCAGACCCATTCACGGCAAAATAACGCCAGCAAGAGCGTTGTCTGTCGTGCAAAATCACCTCCGCCCCTTTGCTAAATCCACTGTACAGCATTAAAGAATCTACATGGAAATTCTGCAATGTCACAGTTCTGTTGAATTATTTTGAAGCCGTTATCCGTGATATGATGAGCTCAACATAAAAATAGCTGTTTTGACCATCAGCCACAATCACAAACAGCCACCAAAGTTGAGAAGGGCAAATGCCATTCGGACCATCGTCAGATATATCACATTAGATCTTATACAGTTCAAGATCCGTAGGATTCTTGACTAACTATTTCTTATTATGGTGATCAATGACAATGGTAAACTCCCGTGTCAGCCATGTTTAATTTATGATTATTGTTTATGGTGTAAGAGCAACACACAGTAGATAGATACTATCGGGAAAAAAGCCTCCAAACGTTTTAAAAAGAATTATTAAATATCAAACCGAGAAAACCAGTTGCAGGAATAGAATAAAAACACATTTTATACCTCGAATAAATCTCGTACATCCTTTAATCATACTAAAAGTTTTGAATTTTTAAAAAAATAATTCAACACCCAAAACTGACGTCCAACAAAAATGTGTGCAGACACAACAGCATGTGGGGGATTGGCTACGGAAGCGCAGGGAGTCAAAAAGGCTTCATGAGGGTTAAAAACGTCCTCCTCCGTGTTAAAGATAGAACCGAACAGCCAGCATGGAGGCAGGCAGGTTACTCTGTGTCATCTGCTGATTCCCCCGAGGCCTGACAAAGCCCTTCGTCTTTCATTTGATCACTGCACCACGCACCTTCTCGAATGCAAACGGGTGTGCGGAGGAGGGTTATCTTATTCACCGTTTCAGGTCAGTCTGGCAATACCAATATACATTTTAATTGAACGTTACCAAAATGCCGCCCCCCAAAATAACACAGGAATAACCAGACATGTTTAAGCGCCAACAAAACCACAGAAGAGGAATGTTGACATACCTCTACACGGTAATAAGTGCATATAAAACCACAAAAATGTTGCCACATCCGTATCCACAGTACACTAATATGTCTCTGGAAAACGTACCTCGATGTATCCGGCCAACGATGGCACCACAACGGCCAAAACCAGAGCTAATATCACCGGGACGCAACCCATCTTCCACGAGTGGGAAATAACTCCTTCACAGAGCTGCCCGGCGTCAAGAAGGCACACTTATAAAGTCCCAGGGCACTTCACGACGACAGTCGCTTTTCGTCACTCGACGAGCGGGACTGAGTCCTGCTCCTGCTTATTTACACGATCGCAGAAAAAAAAACGCAGAGAGGGCATAGAGTCACGGAGTGGCTCGACGTAGAAATGTGGGCAGAGATTATTGGGAAGACTGCTCCGTGTATGGTGCCTCCTCCCTCATCTCTCCTCTCTCACTCTGCTACGGCTCCTCCATTCGTACGTACTGTGGGCTGCACGCATTGCGCCTTCTGGTGGCAATCAAGTGAAACTCCAAGCTGTTCACCAAGTCTGTACTATTTTTTTAAATCAGAGATTTGATTCTGAATCTGCCCTCAATTGTTTTCTCTAGAACATTAGGTTTGTTTAAACACAATAATTTTATAATAATACACATCAAGGGCGGATTTAGGTTTGCTGGCAGGCGCCCAAACGCAAACTCGCGTGGGAACAATAGCAACTGGGGTGAGGGAAAATAAGCAATCAAACAAGCCAAATCGATAAAGGAGGTCTCTCTCTCTCCAATGACTTCAACCGGAACTTTCCATAGTGCATAATTACACGGACCACGTTATCTCCAACGCCACATCTGTCTCTTTCATTTACACCCCTGAAATAATGGGATTCGGTTTTTGGTTTCTGAAGAAAAGACCAAGTCAATTATTTTAGGAGGCTGACAATATCAGATCAAATCTCTCCATAAAAAGCTTACAATCTGAGATTTCCTTGTTTTCTCAATATCAGGTGGCTATCTATCGTAAAGAACAGGGTTGAGTAACAGTGAGCTCCTCACCAACTATGATTTAAGAGTTTAGGAATTTAGATAACCAACGCTACAGTTTAACGATGTCAGAAAATAAGGTGTTCTTGATTAAAATTGCATGCATACGAATATGGACGTGTAGCTGGCAATTTAAAAAAAATGTCCACCTGAATCTATGTGTGTAATGAGTCAGTTGTAAACTTGTTTTGGCTAGGCAAAACACCACCTGATCTTTCTGTACCATGTGTAGACCGCAAATCGTGTTCCCCATTGACTCCTACAAAACTTCACATCGTTTGGAATTGAATGAGATGCCCACTACAAACAAACAAATAAATACATGAATAAATTTGTTTATGTCATTGAAGAAATTAGAATGAAGCTTTGCATATTGGGGAAACAAGAGTACATAGTACATATCGTACAGTATATCATTAAAACGAGGTGAGGCGTAGTGTGCAAGTGGTTAGTGCGTCGGCCTCACAGCGCAGAGGTATCGGGTTCAATTCCAGCTCTGGCCTTCCTGTGTGGAGTTTGCATGTTCTCCCCGTGCTTGCGTGGGTTTTCTCCGGGTACTCCGGTTTCTATCCCACATTCCAAAAACATGCATGGCAGGCTGATTGAAAACTCTAAATTGTCCCTAGGTGTGAGTGTGAATGAGGATGGTTGTTCGTCTCTGCGTGCCCTGCGATTGGTTGGCAACTGGTTCAGGATGTCCCCCGCCTACTGCCCGAAGACAGCTGGGATAGGCTCCAGCACCCCCGCAACCCTTGTGAGGATAAAGCGGATCAGACAATGGATGGATGGATGGATAAAACGAGGTGAAAAACTGAGAAAATGTGACAATTGTTGCTGTGAATTGGGAATTTCTCCATTGCGAGACTAATAAAGGTTTTCTTATCTTATTACAAGAGAATGAAGATGACGTCTCACTGACCATTGATTGCACTCCAGCAAGTCAACATGTAAATTCGGCGTCCGGTAATAGAAAAGCAGTCTTAAAAGCAAGTCCAACACATTCTGAAGTCAGTCCAGTCAATTTTCGAGAAAAGGGGCCATGTGTGAGCTATTTTCACCACGCCCTCCAGTTTGAAGTATGACTCCACTCTACCACATACAATATGGCGGCAAGAACGCCATAGACTTTAGTGAACAAGGAGGAATCTTTATATGCTTCTCGCCCAGGCCACCAATGCGAGTAAATACACTGCAATCCCCAACTCCTTCACCAGAGGGTAGTGTAGTTGGTTATTCTCAGAATGATTTCTGGAGCTTTTGGTGATATTTTAATATCTTACAATTAAAAAATTAAATATGAGTACAGTATTTGATCATGCTGAGGCGCACCTGTACTCATCAATACATAGCATTCCCTGAAATGTTCACCAGAGGGTAGTACAGTACTAGTCTGTACTTCGTAATGTTTGGTTTGGGCCAATCGCGAACGATCACAGATCCAGGCCTGCTCCCATTGGCTATGGCCATACCGCTCAACCCACCCGTTCACCCTTCTTCTCCAAATCGATACTTAACAAAAGATGACTGTGATATTTGCCTAGTTTTACAATAGTTAAGTTCACGATCACGACCACCTTGCGAGGCAACCAACATACATTGAACGAATGTGAGAATCACGGGGAGAAGGAGTCTGAACGGGTGGGTTGAGCTGTTTGGGCCGATGCTGTTCGTTGAAGTTCAGCAAACATGACATTAACAGGGTAAACTTTAAATTGTAATTGCCCATTATTTTACAAATACACGTATACAATATATTTTACGTTGTTAAATGAAATTGTCCTTTTTATTTCACGTTGACAAATGAGTGATCCTCCACGTGATGAAATGAGGACGGAGCAGCACAGGAGCAGACAGCATTTCTTGGGGTTTAGTTTTGGCTCAGTCCAGTGGTTAGCACGTTGACTTCACAGTGCAGAGGTACCCGGTTCGATTCCAGCTCCGGCCTCCCTGTGTGGAGTTTGCATGTTCTCCCCGGGCTTGCGTGGGTTTTCTCCGGGTGCTCCGGTTTCCTCCCACATTCCAAAAACATGCATGGCAGGCGGATTGAACACTCTAAATTGTCCCTAGGTGTGAGTGTGAGCGTGCATGGTTGTTTGTCTCTGTGTGCCCTGCGATTGGCTGGCAACCAATTCAAGGTGTCCCCCGCCTACTGCCTGAAGACAGCTGGGATAGGCTCCAGCACCCCCCGCGACCCTAGTGAGGATAAAGCGGTTCGGAAGATGAATGAATGAATGAATGAATAGTTTTGGCTCACTGCAAGTGAATAATTTTAATTCGACATAAAATTTATTAATACGAGTAAGACTCAAACAGACATTGATGATATATATTTATATATATTTTTAAAGTAGGCTTCAACCAAGCATCTTTTTTCAGAAGCAGAGCCTGACCAGATCATGTTCTTGTTACATCACAAAATGTCAGGTTGCCTGTAGCAGTTCAGTAATTTTCTTAACACAGTATAATTTTGTATACATCTGGGTAAAAACAACAACCACCACCACCACCACATAAGCGGTGTTATCCTCACTCATCAGCTGTCCAAGCGTTTTATTGCTCCCTGTGGGGTTTTTTTTCCATTTGGGAGATGGTCCAAAATGGCTTTTTAAGTCTTTTCGGTTGCCGCCTGCTGGTCGCTAGAGTCATGAGAGCTCTGTGGAAACTTGAGGAGTCACCGATTGACATTAATATTAAACCACATTATTCAGAGCTCAATCAGCAGACAAATTGATAATAGGGGAGAAATTGAACACAGTACTCATAAGAGTACAGCATAGTCAAAGTGATTGTAATCCTCCATCACAGGAAGTATCCAAGCCTTCTTGACTGTCAGTCTCCTGGGAGTTGTCTACGCGCTGGCCTGGGCTACCTGACCAGTCTGCCTCCTCTGGTTGTACGCATTGTACACATCCAGAAACATGTCCTTACACGGTATGCGTGCTTTCAGTTTGGAGCAGATGAGGAAGGAGCCGGCCATCTTGCGGTGGAGGGAGTAGGTCTCCTCTGGTGGAGGAGTGAGACGGTGTCGCAACATGACGGGAACGAGGTTCTGGATACGCTGGGTGGTGCTCTGGGTGCCAAAGTCAAAGGGCTCAGAAGATGCAAAAGCTTCTCCAAGAATCATTACAGCCTCCACATGAGCATCATTGAAGGTCTGAGGACAAATGAATCCATAACAAGAATCTTTAGCAAAAAAGTGTGCACAGCAAATAGAGAATTGGATGGGGAAATATGAGATATGACAGCCACAGCAAGCAGAGGAAAAATAGAGATGGGTGGAGTTTAAACAATATGAAAAATAAATGAGCACAATACAGGAAATTATTTGATCTTACCTTGGTCTCGAAACCTGTCAGGAACTTAAGGTCTTTTGATTTAGAGAGAACAGTGGCTCGATCACCGACAGAAGCTGCATGCACTACCTGCATACAATTGACAAAGATACACCCAATTTTAAAAAAGAAACCCCCTATTAGATATTTTAGATCAGGGATGGGCAACTGGTTGGCCTGTGGGGCACACTATACTATACTATATGACTAAAATGCTTCTCTAACACTGCACTTCTGAGTTGAAATGAGACCGTTTATCAATGGATATAAATTGTGGCATCATTGAAGGCAGGGGTGTTAAACTCATTTCACATTGTGGGCCACATTTGGACTCGGTACATGTTAAGTGGGCCGGACCATGAACATTATACCATACTCTGGTATAAATAACCAAAATATCATGACTTTCCTCTGTTTTGGTATAAAGAAGCATTGGCGCATTGATACCGTCTGCAGTAATGGGTCTGTCTCAGTGACAGACTGAGACTTTTTCTTCTCTGATCAAAACAATGTTGTCTTCTACGCTGATCAAAACAGTGTGCCCCCTAGTGAATAATTAATTAATTGCATTTTATTAAAAATATTCATTCCGTGTCTTTAATGCATTTTTTTCACTTTTAAATTATCCCGTGGGCCTGCTCGAACCTCCTTGGGGGCCGATTCAGGCCCGCGAGCCGCATGCTTGACACCTCTGATTGAAGGTGTCCATCCCTGTTTTCATCTTACCTCTATGTAGTCATTTGTAAATGATTCCGGGTAACTTCTGCACGCTCCAAAATCCAACAGAACTACCTGAAGAAATTTTGATTTGCAAACGTTGACTGACTTTCATCCAAATCAGCATTTAACTGTGGAATATGCCAGGTTTCTTACCTTGTTTGTTTCTGAATTGTAAAAGAAGTTGGCCCAGTTTGGGTCTGTCTGCATGAACCTGAACTCAAAAAGCTCCCTGAGACACAACTGGAGGATGTTGAAGCAGATCTGAAAAGTGTCAAATGAGGTATGGAAGTAGATTAATGCTTAATATCATCAGAGTGTTGTTGCTTTTTGGTCCGATGCTGTCTCAAATTCTTATGAAACTAAAATAAAAGTATTTTAAAATATCTTAAAGTAAATGTGTCAGAATTGGAACAAAGACGAGGAATTTAAAAACAATTTCGGCCCTGTGACATCGGCCCCCTTTATCGAAAACAGTTTAAATGAAGTAGACCTGGTTCCTGGTTTCTTGGTCCAAATCCACACAGCAGTCCAGCGGAACCCCCTGCACCAGCTCCATTGCTAATACTCTCCGTGTTGACAGTTCATTGATAATCTCAGGAACCTGGAAAAACATGTCTCCCTCCAGCAGTGATCTGGAGGCCGAAGATATAAATATAATCATGATGACAAAAAGAAGTCAAATCACCCTCAGAATAGCGCAATCTAAACAATTCAACACAATTCTTTTTCTACCTGCTGAATCGGATTTTTACTGCTCCAGATGGGCAAGCGATAATTCAGTCAGGAAAAATTCATTTCATAGACTGGACTTTTACTCGGATTATCACCAAAGTTCAATGAGACCATCCTTGCACTTGCACCACTGTGAGTGGTGAGCAGTAATTTAAAAAAAAAAAAAAAAAAAAAAAAAAAAACCACAAAAAAAAA
>CAAKHF010001551.1:13295-23516 GCA_901007745.1 Hippocampus kuda | reverse complement strand
CCCCCCCCCCCATCTCTCCACCTCCCAGCTCCCTCCCCGTCTCTCTTGGCCTCTTCTCCAGTGCCCCTCCAAACAATGTGTTTGGCCCCGGATAAAGAAGTGCTGCAACAATTGTTCCCTGGAGAGAGATACTTTGGGAAAATTAGATTCAGATAAAAGGCGTATATGTGCGAGGTCAACTGCAGCGTGGGTTTGCAACATGGCCAAAGTCACATTAGTTTTAAGTTTGGAAGGGGAGGGGGGGGGGGCGGGTGCAATCGTGGGGGTCTGTATGTTTCCAAATGGACCAAAATAAGCACAATTTTTATTTGCTGTGCTGGGCCAGATTCAAAGCATCTTTTGGTCTTGAGGCAATAATGTCAGCTCATGTCAGCTTGAAAATGGCCATGCACGCGATCTGATCATGATGATGGCGATGATGATTAGCCCCATTGAGTCCCGGGTGGCCGAGCTCTCCAAGCGCTCGTCTGATTGCACGCATGCATGACAGCGACATCAGATCACAGCCCAGCCTGATTAACAGTGGAGGGCCCCGGCCAGCCTCTTGCTCATAATTTCACAGAGAACATGGCGGAGCCTGCGTGCTCTCATTTGGACTTGGATTTAAAAAAAAAAAAAAATAGGGACAGTACTTATTGGGTGCGAAAAAACTTTACATGGTTTATACCTCGTGGGTTGCCTATAGTTATAAAGAGATGTCTCACAAGACAAGAATTCTTTGGAGTACCCATTTATTGTAACAGAAAGTTATTGTAATTGGCTATAACCCTCCCATCCATGAATTTTCTAGTCTTCTTATCCTCACGAAGGGTCGCAGACGTGCTGGAGCCCATCCCAGCTGTAGTCGGGCAGGAGGCGGGGGGACACCCTGAACTGGTTGTCAGCCAATCACTGGGCACAAAAAGACAAACATTCATGCACACACTCTCGCCTAGGGATAATTTAGAGCAGGGGTGCCCAACCAGTCGATCGTGATCGACTGGTAGCCCACGAACCGGTCCCAAGTCTATTGCAGGAGTCAAGGGGGGAAATGGATTAAAATAAAGTATGTCTGTGTGCGTGTTATTAATATTCTATATTTTTGTGTAAGTGCACACTGCACCCAAAGGTTTCACACTTTCACTTTCACACAAAAAAATATTTGAAAAAGAAAATAATATAACAAAGTAGGTCACCTTTAACCCATGGCGGCGCGTGACCTGCATCAACCGGAAGTTAGCTGTCAGCAGTCTGGAGTTGCAGCTTGCGATCACAGCTGTTGCCTTATATCTTTTTTTTTCCCATTCAAAAATTTGTTTCATGTACAGTTCACCGATGGCACTGGCAAAGAATGGGAATTTAAAGCGCCTAAAAGGCACTTTAACGGGACACGTGAGCGACAACAGCGACGTTGTGACACTGACGACGCTGCCAAAGTGCGTCCCATGTCGCCGCTTCAGGTCTCGACCAAGGTAGCCACCGATTCCTTTTTACAAACTCACACACTCTTGCATCCACTTTTTTGAGTTTCGGTCATGTTCGGGTCGTTCTGGCTGTTGCTCATCATTGGCATGCGTCTATGTATGCGTGCACTTGCGGTAGCGGGTCGATCGTGGGAGGTCGGTTGCTTGAACAGTCGAAGAAGGTTGGGCACCCCTGATTTAGAGTGGTGCAACCTGCCATGCATGTTTTTGGAATGTGCGAGGAAACCGGAGTGAACCCACGTAGGCACGGGCAGAACATGCAAACCCCACACAGGAAGGAGCCGGAATCGAACCTTGCAACTCTGCACTGTGAGGCGGACGTGATAACCGGTTGATCGCTGTACCGCTCTGTAGTTAACAAGATTTTTTTTTTTAAGACAAGAGAATAAATTCATGCGTCATAAAACAATCCCCAACTCGTGCCGCCCTGGTTAACTATAGTACACAGAAAAAAGTTGTTGAATTTCCTATTTTTATTTCGTGAGTGGCACGAAATATAATCATCTGGGTCCAGAAACATTAAGTTTACTAATCACCACCTTAAAAATGTATCCAGAAGCAGATGATTTTATTTTGTGCAAACACTGGACGATAATATAATTTTTTTTTCAGTGTACTGCTAACAGCAATAATAATGATACCATAACTCAAATCCTTCAAATTGTCATGATTATTTTGTGGTTATTTAGGATTATGGATAAAATAAACGGAATGTATGTAAAAAGTGTTTCAAATGATGTTTTTTTGTCATAATTAAAATGTATGTTTCGCTTATAAGATTCAGGAAAAAAAACCTTTTTTCATTAAAATGAAATCTGTTGATATGTTTTCCTCTTTTGGAAACAAAAATCAGATTGTTGAAACGCATTTTTTTTTACAAGTGCAACGCAATAAATTAGAATGCCATGGAAAGCTTGTTAACATTGAAAAGTCAAAAACTAAACTCATATGGAGTTACTACACAAAACTATTGCATAGTTTTATTTGATTAGTTCTAATATCCCGTCTGAAGCTTATAATTATTTTAAAAAAAACAAGAACTCACTCAAAACATAATTGTGAACGTCAGTTCTTAATTTTGACGTTTTGAATAAAACTACTGAAATTAATTAACTCCTCCATGATATTCATTTCTGAAGATTCACCTGGACTGTGTTTTCCTCACACCAACTCAAATGTCTGCTGATCTTCAAAAACGTTCTCATCCGCAGTGAAAATTATGCAGTGAGCATTCATCCAATTTTGCTCAAAATTATGACTTTAAAGATAGAGCAAAATTATCGTGCAAATGAAAACATAAGAAGAAAACGAAAGACAACCAAGTGAATTCCTCGTGTCCAATTCAATTTCAAGTTTATTGCAAATAAACGACCGTGCAATTAAATGCTTGGAATTTGGCAAAGTGGAACACGCAGTGGACATTCACATAAAAATCAGAACATTTAATAGGTAAAAAAAAATCAAATAAAATGGAAAGAGGCTCATCAATACGAAGGCAAAACGTGATTAATACAGAAGTGAGCATATGTTCGTTAGGAGATGGACGATGAATGATGTTGGGATCGATGGAAACGAGGATGAGCACCGGGAAAACTGTACTTCATCAGATTAAGTCTCTAGCGCCCTCCCGTGGTGAAAAAGGAAGCAAGCTTAAAGGCCGAAGTCAAGACCAATCAAACTCGTGCAATATTGATCTCTAGCAGCAGCAGGCTCTTGAATAGGACTTATCAAAAGTGCTTAACTAGTGTACATAACCTCTGAAATCTAGAAGCAAGTAGTTCTTGATAAATGTTGGCAGGTGGAGCCTTGGGACCACTTTGTTGAGTCTTCCCTCCAGATAGACCCTCAGTTTACATCGTGACAAGTGCTGCAGGGAGCGAGGAGTCCGAGCTAGGGAGAAGACAGACTCGTAGAACTCCTGGTGCGCCTGGTGGGGAAGAATTTTAAAAAAAAGAGCTCAGTCTCTCTTTTTTTTTTTTTGTTGCTGTAAATAAATCTTATATTTTAAAAGCAAGCGAGCAAAGTTCGAGACTTGAAGGCAAAACATTTCAGATGAAAATGGCAGGCACACCTCTACCCATAACTGGCCCTAATTTGACCATTCGTCATCTCTTTCGATAAAAGTCTGCAAAGGGTCAAGATGGAGATGTCTCTAAAAAAAAATGATCCTGTGCTGTGGTGTGTGTTAAGAGTGACTTGTTCTGTCCGATTTACTCGTAAAACGGCTTTGCCTGGCGATCGTAAATGTCAAACCTGTTTTTATAATGTTTCTAAGAGTGGTCAACAATGTGGTCAGATGAGTCCTGGATTTGGGGATTGAAAATAACAAATGCAACTTGTGTTGAGTGTTTGGATATAATTTGTCTCACAAGTGATATTGCACAACAAAAGCGACCTGGAAGCGATTGCAACCATAATTTACTTATGAGACCATCCAACAAGCTCGCCCAGCTTCATCTGTTTCTCCTCTTCATCATCCTACGACTACTACTGCTACTATTAGTGGTGGGCATGTCCATCCATCAGTCATTATGCCGTTATTATTTCAAGCTGACTCAGTCTCTCCGAGTCGTCGGCATGTTTTGTGTTATTTCAAGTATTCTGAACGATTTTCTGAAAAAAATTTAAATTGGGATTTTTCTGACAGATATTGCAATTTTGATTCCATTCAGGATTTTTTTCCCCCCGTAAATATTCACCATGTACACTAACATATACAAACATGACAGAAAGTGGCACCATGGCATCCAAATCATAAAAGCTACTCTAAATGCAAGGACACAAAATATTCTGTGTGGAATCTCACACGTTGTAAAAAATGATTAAGAAGTAAAAATCGGTCCTGTGTGCGACTCCACTAAATACAACGCGCTGTAAAAAGCGATGGTTTCCATCCACGGGTACACTTGCCTCAAAGACCTCGGGCGGTACAGACTCAACCCAGGTGTCGGTGACTTTGAGTTGACTGTAGGAGTTGAGCAGCACTTCGATGGTGCGCGGCGATTGAGAGCAGTGCCTCAGAACCTGAAAATCAACATCACAACGCGGAGAAACGCGACAGGATTCAAAACTATTGCCATTATCTGGAGTTTGTGAGCCAGCGCCATAGATTCAAAAGAACTAAAGTAATTAAACACTTGTGAAATGAACAGATTGGGGCTCCCTCCGGGGGTCTAACTGGAAATTATGCAATTAGTGCTAATTAATCTCCTATTAACACTCGCCTAATTAGGAAGCAGGCGTTTTTTGTTTTTTTTTGTCTGGTGCACGTGGGTGCACTCTGTAGTTGTGAGTCTGCTTCCTGCTGCATCGAGAGCAACGCTGCATGTTGTGTCGGGGAAGGAATGGGAAGTTGAGAGGTCTTGAAAATGACACGATGTCAAGGTGGTAAAAGTGCACCGCTCACAAATGATGCAAAATTAGACACTTTGATCCCAAACTGGCTAATTATTGACTCGTAGCTCCTGTCAAAGCGAGAACGGTAATATCCGAACAACAACCCCTATTTGGATCTGCACCAAATTGGGTTCGCTTAAAAAAATTATCAATTTCCTTTATGAATAAAGTCATAACATTTTTTTTTGCTGAGATGTTAGGTCTAATGTAGAAAATGGTACCGTATTTTCCGCACTAAAAGGCGCCCCTAAAAGCCTTCCATTTTCTTAAAAGCTCACAGCGCGCCTTAAAATACGATGCACCTTGTGTATGATTATTTTAAGATAATATGTTGACCCTAAAATGGCTCCTTGCTCGAGACATGCTTACAACGCAGATTTCAAACTTAAGGCGATCGGGTTACGCAGTTGAACACGGAAATAGAGCAGCGGCAAGAGAGTTCAACGTTAACGAGATGTTATAACTTGCTGTTGGTTAAGTAAACTGTGTCGCTGCTTTATTAAATACGTTTTACTGACATCTGATCGTTCTGTTGGAATTTCCTTGAGCGTAGCTCCATCTAGTGGATGCATTGTAGATTGCGTCTTATAATTCGGTGCGTCCAATAAATGAAAAAAAATACAAAACAAGTCATTCATTGAAGGTTTGCCTCATAATCCAGTGCGCCTTTTAGTGTGGAAAATACGGTAACAAATACATACATAAATCTGAAAAAAAACTCGGGAAAGCAATTGGTTTTCCTTGGCCAATTTCCCACAAATCCACAAAGAAATGAAAGTCTGTGTCAGTACCAGGCTTGGACACAAGACACAGTTGCAGGGTTGAGAGCAAAGGGGAGATTTACTTGAGGTTCAGCGACCGCTGAAACATGGCTAGCGCTGGTCAGGACTGTGGTGAGAGGCTGGACTGCATGCGCAAAGACGAAACACACTGGCAGGGGACAAACGGAGACAAGGACTATTTAACCCTTTCGGGGACAGCGGTTACTCCAATGGACAGCCTGTTATGTGATCAGGTTACAGGTTGTCATTATTGGTGCATGAAAGGGTTAAACACAAGTGAAGGACCATCAGGGGGGAACAATCAGGGCGGGGCCAAAAACAGACTGGCACAGGAGGAAGGGCAAGTGACCTTTACCGGCGTGACAGTCTGAACTTTTTGTGTAAATAGGCAAACAAAATCTATCCAGCCGTGCAGTTTATAACATGACATTGTTGTCTACCATGGCCAATCACAGGGCACACACAGACGAACAACCATTCGCACTCACAGTCACACCTAAAGACAATTTGGAGTGTTTCATTAACCTGCTATGCATGTTTTTGGAATGTGGGAGGAAACCAAAGTACCCAGGGAAAACCCAAGCAGGCACGGGGAGAACATGAAAACTCAACACAGGAAGGTCTGAAGGAATCGAACCCTGCGCCTCTGCACTGTGAGGCCGACGTGCTAACCACCGTGCTGCCCTGACACAGTGCATTGTGATGAAAAAAAAATGTGTATAGTATTATGCTGTATTGTGTCAAAAAGGAACAAATTTTGTTTTTTTTTAGAAGATTAATCACTGGACAACTCAAAATGGCCGCCACCAAGTTTCCCATCCATGAATTAGCGAAGATTAGTTACAGCAACTCATATGCACAATTTCATAACATCGTCACCATCCTAAGAAAGGACTTCTGTTGTAAAACTGAAGAACCCCCAGTTCTGACAAGTGGGACGGTTAATATTGCATATTTTGGAAGCATTTATAACAGAAACGCAACAAAATGTGTACAAAAACTTGGAAAGCTGCTTTCCTACCTTGGGAAGTGCTCCGGGCCACACTCGGATAGAGCCGTGATTGAGCAGGGCACGGACAACCCTCTCAGGACTATGGGCAAGCTTGTAGCAAACCACCTTGAGGATGTTGTGCATGGGGGCTTCACCGCCGTAGTCCATTTCGTTCACGCTGGCCCCGTTGGCCAACAGCAGCTCAACCAAGTCTGCATTGACATTCTTGCACGCCATGTGCAATGGCGTATGTTTGTCCTGGTCTGTAGTGTGGATGTCAGCCCCGGCCTTGATCAGAATTTGGCACAAGTTGAAGTAGCGCTGGAGGTCCTGCAGCTCCTGCGGCTGCGAGCAGCCAGCGTTCAGGGGCGTGAGGCCTTCGTCGTTCTTTTTGTCCACGGCGGCTCCGTAGCGCAAGTAGAGCTGGACGTGGTCCCTCAGACCGTTCCTGGCTGCCACGTGCAAGGGAGTGTCGTCTTCATCCACAGTGCGGCTGTTGATTGCAGCGCCATACTGAAGGAGGTACTTGGCGCATCTGCAGATGGAGGTTGGGAAGAGCAGAAGTCAATTTGCGATCGGCATGAAACGCGTATTTTTTTTCTGGTTTTGCGCGACACAATACTCACTCGAAGGACTCGGGGCTGGAGCACAAGTGCAAAGGCATAAGGCCGTCCTCTGAGACGGCATTGGCGTTGGCACCGTGGACTAGCAGCAGTCTGGTACACTCTGGCTCACAGTGGACGCAGGACTCGTGCAAGGCGGTGATGCCACCTGGCGCCAGGTCCACACTGGCTCCTCGTTGCAGCAGGTGTTTCAGGCATTCGGTGAAGCCTCGACCAGCCGTGATGTGAAGCGGCGTTGTGAGCTCCTGCTCGTATGTCAGCGACCAAAGCCCTGCCGAGAACAAAGAAGGACAGTGAGATTCATGGTTCAAACACTTACAACGTTCGTCCCTCCATTGGCAGTACGTGTAACTGTTTGAAAAACCTACTCAAGCTTCTGTAGTTAAATCTGAAGTTGGTCCACTCGTCTATGTTGCTGGTGTCATAAGTGGCGTCAATCAAGTAGACGTATTCATCATCGTCCATTATGCTGACCAGCGTCAGCTCGTCGCCCACAAGCAGGGAGTTCCAAAACCGCAGGACGCAACCTGTGGCCTTGGCTACGGCGATCACGTCGCTGCGGAACGTCTTTGGCTTGTGCCACTTCACCTTGGGTGCCACGTAAGCCATCGCTTCTGCCGAACTACTTCTGGACTAGTACTTTTTCCATGAAGATAAATGTGGTTATGTGTGTTGGTTGAGCAGACGAAGCTATTTCTGGAGGTCATGTGATATGACCCAGTAAACTATGCCGGCGCAGATTCGAGCCACTCTTGGGTGTAGCGTGTAAGCAGCAACCAGTCACAGGATAGAACTACTCTAAAATGACAATTTTTGACCCTGAATCTATAAGGTGGGGTAAGGCATTTAAGAAACAGTCAGTCAACAAGTAATGGCTGTAACATTGGTTTGTCTTTGGCTCAAGGTTTGCAGTCCATGAGCACCGATGCTGTGGATTTTATGACAAGACATTTCTCATCAATGTGTTCCACATGCAATGTCACCTCGTGATAGGTTTCTAAAAATAATCCGTTTCTGTGTTTCGTGTTGACTTGCGGAGGCGTCATGCTGCTCGAGATTTGCATACTATCACAATCTATTGTACAGAACAAGTTAATGCCACGCCCCCATTGAACGTGGGTCTCTCGAAAACACAATCCTCATAAATTAGACGACCAGCTACCACGTGCCGAATTGCGAAATTAAATCCTAATGATGACAGATGTCGTCTCTTACCCTCCCCCCGGGCGACCCAGCGCATCTCCCCACCCTGCGGCTCGATGATGAGGCTGGCGGTGGATCCTCGAGGAAAGAGGCGCTGCATAGCCTCCAAGTTGCCTGTGTACAGAACGTTTTGGATCACCACATCTCGGCACACAGCCGGCCTCAGCGTAACGCTGGACCGAAAAGGCGTCCTGTCCCAGGCCTCTTTCTTCAGAGCAAAGCTCAGCAGATGATGGGAGGCCAAGCGCTGCTCGTGCTTGTGTCTCTCCAGCATGTCCTCGTCCAGTTGGAGCGAGCGTAAAGCATCGGACGTGAAGACGAAGCTGCCCCGCGACATTCTCAACAGCTTTGTCTCTCAGAAGAGTAAATTTGGATGAGTACAACATATAAGGTGGAGTCAAAGAGATATAGAAAAATCTCTGAGAGCTGGACAATGCCAACCGTGTGCCTCGCAGCTGCTCAGTGCTGGTTGTTTTGATATTTGGTATGAAGCCCTCCCCGGAGACTGACACGTTACACTATTTTCGTCTCACGTGGAGTCACTGGCCACAAGACACAGCTATCACGCTTTGCTGTCTGGCTGCCATCCTGACTACCACTAATAAAAAAAAAAAATGGATATTTTGAAAATAAAATAACAGCGGTGTGATACAGTTAATAAGTAAACAACATGACAGTTGTTAAAGTCATAAGAGAGTATGTCTAGTTTTCTTGACATTAATATGTTCTATGTGCCCACACTAGTCTAAACATGGCATTCTAATTTAAATTGTATGTTTGTGGAATATGAATTAAGCATAAAAATCCACTCCTTTTTATCCATTACATGGGGCGGCCATTTTGCCACTACTTGTTGACTGACAATGACTTCACAGTTGCTCAGAGCTCAAGTCATGACCAATCATGGCTCACCTTTTTTCTGGGTTTGGTCATGTGATGTTTACAATCTGAGCCCTTTTTGGCCAGGGGTGGGCAACGGCGGTCCTCATTTTTGGAACTGAAGAGTCGCCGCTTGGAATTGAAACGGATCTAAATGAGACAGGAGAAGTGAACCAATCTTTTTTTCTCTCAATGGGTGCTCCAGCTTCTTGGTTACTTTCAAACTTAGGTTGTAGCAGACTTGCGGGACTTTATGCAAGTTTTGAGCATGATGTCTCTAATCCACTGGTGAAAGGAGACTTTGATTCTCTCCTTTTTCTCCAACACAGCTCATTCAATTGATCAGGATCGTTAGACGTCTTCTGATGAGCTGATCATTTTAGTCAGGTCTGTTGGAAGGTTGAAACATCCAAAACATGCAAGATGGCGGCCCTCGAGAACAGGGGTTGCCCATCGCTGCCCTCGGCACTGAGACGTCATTTTCAAGTCGACAGGAACTGGCAAAATGGCCGCCCTCTTAGATACATAAAACGATTTGCTTTTGCTGCTTAATTCACATTTCACAAATGCAATAATACCGTATTGGCCCGAATATAAGACGGCCCTGATTATAAGACGACCCCCTCTTTTTCAAGTTTGAAAAAATACTTTTTGAACACCAAATTAATTTTTATACAGAAAATAATTACAGTACATCTGAAACAAATGATTATAACAATATATTTGAGAGAAAAAGCATGTTATTTTGCCTCATTCAAATCTTAATATCTGAACATTTAAATATGGAAACTAAAGTGCAATCACATTCGTAAATGAATGGCTTGTTGTTTTTGAAATGGAAATGACATCATAACTTCTCCTCAGCTGCTGATCTTCGACCCACT
>CAAKHF010001550.1:34597-45355 GCA_901007745.1 Hippocampus kuda | reverse complement strand
TTTTTTTAAAAAAAGGATGAAATTGACAACAAGTTGGCTATAGTGTCCATATATAAATGCTCCCATGAGAACGTTTTGGCAGGAATTGACATGCCAAAGTATCCCTTGTGTGTGTGTGTGTGTGTGTGTGTGTGTGTGTGTGTGTGCGCGCGCGCGTGTGTGTGTGGGCGTATGTGGAACAGATCCATGTAATGTGGCTGATTGACATCCTTCCTGTAACTGAGAGCTGATCACGACACCTGTTGGAGATAGCAGCAGAGTTATCTCCTCTTTCCGCCTCAGATCTCTCGGTCTTATATCTTATATTAAATGATACAGTATATCCGTCTTTCACATTGACTTCATGGGTCTTCTGCTCTGTCACACAAGCTACAGATGGTTGAAGAGCAAAGAGCAAATCAAGTAATAAGTTTTGAAGAGTTGTTTTCCTGACCAGGGGTAGCTTCTAATGTTACACCCCGAGGCTAGCTATCTAACTAACTAACAAACTAAGTAACAAACGACTAAATGCAGGAGCTGATCGTCTAATGAACAGATTCACAAACAAAAAAATTCATAAGATTTGCTTATTCAAAAAAAATGACAGCATTACATTTTGTACAAAATCTTCAAGTTGTTATTAGAAACGAATCTCATAGTAGGAAAGAACAAGATGGAAAGCGAATGCGAGTCATTTCTCATTTGATCGCCTTCTTTTAGAATCCACTCCCACATGATGTTGTTTGAAGTAGACTTTTGCTTGTGCGACACCCACCAACATATTCTCAGAATGAGAGGGAAAAAAACCTAACAAACAAAAAAACAACACAAGTCACATCTCAACATAACATGGCTCGACTTCAAAGGGGGGGGGGGGATTTTTGGCACAAGATGTGGTGTCATGCTTCCGGCCATCAAGAAAAAAAAAACCAAAAAAAAAAAAACACACTGGCACCAAAAGAGATTGTCCTCAATGCTACTCCAGTCCAATTTTTCCCCCCCACACTACCACGGCACATCAGCAGAACTTCCAAAGCTGAATACAATTTTTCTGTTCTGTGATACTGGTCAACCGATAATTTGTTTGGGGTCCAAACTGTCAGTTGTCAACTACCTTGCAGCAAATGTAATCATAATCTAGCAATATGTATCTTCAGTCAGTGCTCCTCTTTGTCAAACTTAAATGGTCAATAAAACCTGTAACATGACAAAGTATCATCACGAGGGGGAATTAACAAAGTACCAATATTTCAACTCTGTACTGAAATAGATTTTTCAGTCATTTCTACTTCACTTGAAAATTAATGTTTTTGACGTCTTGAGCACGAGGGTTGGAGTGTTGCGAGTTGGGGTAGGTTGTTGAGGTGCACTAATATTCTGTGTTTTTTATTTTGGTGTGCACATGTCCAAACGTTGGTTAGCGCAACGTTGTGTCCAGACACTTTGTCAAATTTTGAGAATGACCACACGATGGAGGCAAGACGGAGAATAGAATGAGATTTGGTTTTGATGGGACAAAACAGAGACAACACAGACATGGACCAGTAAGCATTAACAACAACAATTTGGACTTTTTTTTTGTTTTTGTTACTCTGGTCACACGGTTAGCAAAGCTATGACAACATCTTGTTTTGATGGGCATAAAAATTGAGCCAGTAGACAGTGTGAGTGCTCATAAACCCCACGTTTCAAGTTGCCTCTGGATAGAAGGCTGCTTCGTGGTGTTCTATGCCTGCACTATCTTAAGGCTGTCTGCATGCGTGTTCAATAAACGGAGCGACATCCATCTGTGTAATTAAAAATTGATGGATTGCAGTACAAACATTGCCATCTACCAAGTCTCTGGTGCGTGTTGCATATGATAATCCATACATTTTCTTGACATAAACCCTGGATTTACCAAACAATGAGGTGCAATGGGGGGAAAAAATGGTTGGGCGGGAGTGTCAAAGCTTAATCTTATCCGGGCCATTCCAGTTTCTATAAAGCCTTTCAAGGGGATAATTTTACATCCAAAAATAATGATCAGATAGCTAGCTAGCTAGCTAGCTACCGAGCTAGCTAGATGGATAGCTATCTAGCTAACTACATAGATAGCTAGAGAGAGAGAGAGAGAGAGAGAGAGAGAGAGAGAGAGAGAGAGAGAGAGAGAGAGAGAGAGAGAGAGAGAGAGGGAGGGAGAGATAGATAGACACAGGTGGTCAATGAAAAGATAAATTGGGTTTAGAACTCTAACACCTCAGCGTCTTCTCTTTTCTTATCTCCGGAGACAAGCCCTTCATTACCGCGAGATGCCTGAGGGCTTTTTTTTTTTTTTGAATCTTTCTTTTCCCCTCTTGTAGTGCCTCCCCTACATTTGTTCTGTGGTTTCTGATGGTCCATCAGGGGAAATGTAAGCCTTTAATTACTGGTGGGAAATTTCGGGCTTTGCGAACAGGTATTTGGTGCCCTCACTTTCACCCACTCTTTTGTCTGCTAATTGTTACTTTGTGATGACATAATAGGTGTGTGTCCGAGGCGGCAGAAGAATGAGGGCCCATTATACGATGAGAGGCACCGCCGGGGATTATGTGATGACGATATGAATAATGCTCTTTTATCTTTTCAGCATTTTATTACCGAGTGAGGGATAAACAATCCCAGCTTCCTCAAGCTCACATTTAAACTTTGTCCACTTCCCCCATGACTGCGCACCAAATTCCTCTACACGCAATCAGCGTAACCGTTTTGCGACATCCTCTGGTTCTTGTGTTAGACGAACACTGAAAGGCTTGTCACCACTTTTCACGATCTTGACCGCCTGAAAACATTTACAAGTGACCCAAACTATTGCAATTCCCGCGTTAAAAAAAAGTGGTCCTGCGATACTGACCTGAAAAAAAAAATACAAAGACTTCTCCATGAAAATCAACATATGACCCCAAGTCTCTCTAAGCTTCTTCTCAAAGGGGCTCATTGAAATTAACTTTGAGTCCGGTCTCACAGATCTTTACTCCTCGGAGCCATGATGAAACAATGTGTTAAATATTGAGCCCAAATAGAAATGATTAAAACATGCAGTTGAATTGTTAAGAACTGATTTTATCATATTTTTATATTTTATATTGATATGATTTATCATATACAGCAACTTTAGAATAACACTACGGTCTGGCAGGCAAATGGAGGTCAAGGTAAATACGGACACTTTGGCAAAATATGGTTCGCATATGGTTAGCATACGTGCCTCAAAGTCAAAGATTTTGGATCTGAATCCCAGCCTGGGGCTTTTGATGCAGAGTTTGTATTTTCTCCGCATGACGTTTCCCCCACATTCCAGATTGAATGAAACCCTTTTTTTATCATTTCAGCAGGTTGGCAGCATGGCATACGAGCGGTTAGCATGTCTGCTTCGCAGTTTTGAGAAACAGAGTTCAGATCACAACTCTTGTTCTCACCGTACTTACTTGGGTTTTTCTTTGGGTGCATTGGGCCTACACCCACATTCTGAAAACCAGCCTGTTCGATTTATTTAAGACTTAAAATTGTCCGTAGATGTTTTCTTTTTTTAATATGTGACCTGCGACTGAATGTTGACAAGTACAGTGTGTATCCAGTCCGTCACCCTACTGGGAACGAGCGGTACAGAAACTGGATGGGTTCAAGTACCTTTCCACATCATCCCTACTTTGACCAGGTTTCTTTACAACCACCCTGACAGTATTAGTACAACTCTTTAAACAGACAAATGGACCCATAACCTCTCAAATCAAATCTCCAAAGGAGAGTGAAGAGGAATCCTGCAGCTAATAACGAAGCGCAGACATGCAGAGCGAGCGAAGGAGTCGCAACTGGCTACTTTCCAGGGTTGCCCCAGGCCAATTAAACGGTGGGAAATTTAACACTCGACGAGGAGAAATCACTTTAACGAATGACCCGAGAGTTGGCTGGCTGCAGGCACTGACCCACTGACCAGAATGCCCAAATGGGACCTGATGACTTCACCCGAAATGGGAGCTAACAAACCGAGAGCAAGTCACATCGACTCAGACGGCCGTGCATAGCCCATTTACACACTTGTGTCAACACAGAGGTCCTCGAATGCCTCGGTGCGCCATATGCCCAAATCGAAACGAGCAGTGCAATTCGATATTAAAACCACCAAGGTTGAGGTCAAATATGATGCAGATCATTTTGAAAATAACTTTTCCCAGAAAATACTGTAAGCCATGACAGAACCAGGTTTATTCTCCCCGAGTGGCCATTACAAAAAATTTAATTTGCTTCTCCGGTTTCTTATTAAACACCGTGGAGCACTACAGCCTGAATTAAGGAAAAAAAGCCAGATCCATTTTGGGGGTAGATCTAAGCAACGCTGTGCTTGATGGAGGTACATGCTCTACAGGGTGCCCTCCTAGTTGTGTTACATCTTTGAAAACACACTCTCTGGGGTTTTGCACATACTGCTGGCTTAATGCACGCACCCTCGTCTTGAGAATAGCACATCTAAAGGAATTAATTTACTCTTTTCTCTTTCATCTTGTTTTTCGGTGCACAACATCCCTCTGTTTTGCGGCCAACTCTTTTCTCATGTCATCTTTTGTGGGGTGAGGGTGTAGTCGTTTGCTTAAACCAATTCTTATCTTAAGAAAGTCTCGCCACATCCCTTATTCGCCAATTTTTTTAGGTCTTCAAAAAGTACATATTTGCACACAAATGCAACTGTGTGTCTTTATGTAATGCCAAGGATTGCTCACCACAGCCAACCCACTCGAAACTTCTACTTATGGAACCTGACACCATCACCATCATCATCTCCTTAAAAGCTTTGTTGTCTACTTTGATCGTTTCGAATTTCAAAAAGATGTTGGTTTTGAACATCCTCGGAGAAAGATCCAACCACCCACCTTAACACTATCAATCCATTCAACATCAATCAATCAAACACCCACCTGTCCATAGACTGCAACCCTTCCTCATCACTTTATCCCATCCAAACAATACCCACCGACCCAGCGATCCACCCAGTGAACCGCATTGACTCTTCCATCCGTGATTATTCTGTGCATGGTCGTTAGATCCTATCCCAACTGACAAAGTGTAAAAAGGCGGGTTACATCCTGGACAGATTTCCAGGCAATTGCAGGGCTGACAGAGTGACAGGGACCTTGTTCGTCTTAAAAGTTTTATTTTTGACACCCACCTGACCTGTAACATACCCTTACTTCTCCCTCCTCTGCTCTCTGATGTTTCTCTGTTGGCTCGTGAAATGTGCCGAACGGTGGGAAAACGAGGAGGGTGGTCAAAATCCATCAGCGGATTTCCTGGCTGAGAAGCGAGTAGCAGAGACAGCAGAGTGGCCGGGCCCGAATGAAGGCCTACTTTACTGTTGTTGCCATGATCTGGCAATTTTGCGGGAAATGATGTGAAAGGGGCTACAAACGCTCGTTTCTCACGAGTCTTCCTTCTCGTAACATCTGTAAAGAACCTGCCCAATGCCTTTCCACTGAAAGCAAGGCTGACAAATGACCCGGAGAGCCGGATGGGCCCCAGAAGTGTTTACGCACTAACACAGGCTGATGATGTCCCCCGATACGCGAAATGCTACGACATAATTTCACTCTGGCGCAATACAAGGGGGAACGGTGCGCTCGCTGCATTTTTGTATGACTTGCAGCCAATCAAAAGCGTAGCGGGGGGGAGCATGGTCGGATGTTAATTACCGAGGAGATTTGCTTTGAGAAGAAGGCTGTGTTTCATTTCAGGGTCTACCCACTGAAAGCGGCGTTCTTGCCAAGGCGGAGCCGCACTTCAAAAAGTGTCTCCTTGAACCCCAAAGGTGCGCAAAACAAATCCTTACAATGAGAAGCCATTACTCCTTCTGCATTCACTTCAACACTTGATGATTTCAGTCATTCATTCTTGACAGGACCTCATTTAGAGCACATCAAAATGCAACAAATCACATCGTATTTTCACTTGTCTCTTTTCTGTCCCTTAGGCTCATTATCGAGATCATGTCGTTTCTATAGTAACACTCCGATTTCTTGCCTTTTCATTTAATCAATGAGGAAAACGACATCACCCGAAATGAAATTATTTGTACACCAGTGCAAAAACAACAATCTGTACACTTCTGAGGCGGACGCCGCCTGCAATTACAAACCATCTACAAAGAACTTGCTTTACGTCACATTTACTTTCAAGATTAAGACACATTTCAACACAGTTTGCATGCAGCTCATCATATTAACAGACACAAAATCAACGCTGACATGAAACTATTTTCTAGGCCCTTTTCCAAATTCCCCTGGGCAAAAATCACTTGTACAGCATTATGTTTAACGGGGATGGTTGTTAGACATGATACATATCCTATTCTTGTCTTTTGAAATGATGCGTTATGATTCACAGATTTATTCGTTAAAGGAATAACATGTTAATTCAACGGGTCAGTTCTTTTGAATTTCAGTACGAGGGTATTTGGAGGTGTGAGCCCCAAATTGTGAGGATATGCAGAAACCCAAGACGAGTCCAGAAATTAAATATGTAAAAAAAAAATTGCTGCAAACGCAGGCAACTGCATGCTATACAATAATTTTTGTTTCTATGGTGAAAACTCAAGAAAATTCATTTGTTGACCAGGGCTGATGTGAAAATGATTAACAATGAATTTTGAGACATTTGTTGGAATAGTAGCACTATTTTTCAGACTTCATTTATCAATAGTTATTTCAATGACTTGCTAAAAGGGATTTACTTGATTAAAAACAAATGTTTGGGCAAAGTTATTTTAGATATGAAATTGCCAAACACTATTTATGCCGAAATGGACATGACAGAATGGAGATAAAAAGCATAATAATAAAGAACTTACAACAATAGTCGTCAAGATTTCTTTGGCAACCAATTGGACGGGAACAAATTAAACGTTCTAAAAATGACATGAATAACCCGTAGTGCATTGGTTATTCATTATTTGCTTTATTGTCAGAGCAAGGGCTGGCACTTTGAGGCAATTAGGTGTTCAGTTTGAGTCTCACTTTTTGTTTTCGTCCGTGAAAACCTGCTGACACATTGTGCTTTTTGAGCAAAGGAAAATAAAGCAATTTTTGTGCCAAGAGGCAAACTGAATAATGGCTCATGAGTTTTCCCATTCAAAAAAATGAAATGTGAAAGAATAGCAAATTTGAATTTGCCACCCACTAAATATGACAGCCTTGAAGCCCGGGAAGAGCTTACATGCCGCCTCTGTTCAAGTGAAGAAATAATTGCTTGTCACGAGCGAGAATTTTATTTATTTTTTTTGTGTGGAAGACACTTTACTTCCAATAGTTACTAGAAATGCTCTTTGTTCCGAGGTTTTGTCTCGTGAGACATTTTGTCTGACTTTATGCTGAGGAAAAGACCCACAAAACATGACATGGTGAACCTTTGGGAGTGTAAATTATACAGCAACAACTTTCCCACTCTCAAAATAATTTTGCAATTGCCTTTTTTTTATGCTTGTGTGCCGGCCGCTGGTGCTGCGGGAATGATTAGCATGTAAGACCGACCAACATATGTGTGACCAGTGACTGTAGAAACGGCAGTTAGATCAGTGTACGTACTGTACACTATGTCTGTATACAGATGGACATATTGTGTAACCCACAATCGGAATAATGTGCGCCACAATTTTAATAATGGTTAACTTTCCCTAAAGTGTCTCTGGTTTGTGGATCCACACACCCACACTAACACCAAGCAAGGAGGTGAGATATTGGACGAGCATGGCGCCCGGAAGCCTGTTAGCCAGCGAGCTAACCATGAGCTATTCAGTGAGCTAGCCGCTAGCTAGCGTAATAGACAGTTAACTCTCACTGAAGTGTCGTTGTTGTGCGTACACATTCACGGCGTATGATGCGAGACAATAGCGAATTGGACTGCCTCACCGCTGGTCCGCATACCATCAAGTGAAACAGCGGCTAGCTACTTCATGTTAGTGTCACCGCTGAGGAGTGCCATGAAACATAACGTAATTGTAAATGTATTTTTAGCATAGTTTTCGAGCAAACTGCATGCTGTAGTGGTCGAAACGGTTCAAGTTATTATTACTGAGTAACTTATTGTAACCAATTTGCTAATGAAAAGATGCCACTTAGTTTCTGTATCGTGAGGGAGGGCCAACTCATGCCAGGGGCCAAGTTGCTCCTCTGGCCCCAAAAATCCAGACAACTGAGAAGTGGAAAGAAAAACAACAAAAATGCTAATGACGGTAGAGTCACACTGTGAAGGCGGGAATGAAACATCAACACAAATCATAACGAATACAGTAGCTAAAATAACAGCAGAACATGACAGATGAGAGACGCTGCTTTGTGTAAGTACCTGAAACCTGACACTGAGTTCTCTTGCCCAATTTTGATGAACATAATTCTCTTGCAAAACAATTGTTTTCATTGCCTCATTGCCTCTATAGATCCTGATGCCTTCATGCATCTACTTATCAAGTTACAAATTGTCGTGTGATGCCAGTATACCTTCCTTTGCCATGTTTTGTGTTCAAGACTACTGTGGATGAATGCCTGGCCTTGCGGCATAATTGCAAGATGTTTGTGGCTGTGCATTCACTTTCAAAAAAAACGTTTTGCTGGAAAGAAGCAAGTAGATGGCCTCACAAGGATGACTTGAGGCAAGTCTGATGCATGCGGAAATAAAAGTGCCACTTATTAGTCACTGTATTGCAACCGTTTGATTTCTCGCACCCTGGCACAAAAACAAAACAAAAACAATTCCGACAG
Organism: Hippocampus kuda; assembly: GCA_901007745.1. Lineage (NCBI taxonomy): Eukaryota > Metazoa > Chordata > Actinopteri > Syngnathiformes > Syngnathidae > Hippocampus > Hippocampus kuda. The sequence continues at coordinate 36,614 of CAAKHF010001550.1, read as the reverse complement.
CAAACTGCGACAAATGCAATCGTATTATGCCAGAAAACCATTTGTGCAATTTCAATAGTTTTTGCTTATGTTCCAAATCATATTGAGATATGGTCAGTTTGTTAGTTAAGATGCAAATGAGAAGAGCATGAACCTGTAAACATATGCTGGCAGGAAAGTTTATCTAAAAAATAAACTATAAGAAATTTAAAAAAAAAAATCATATTGAAGCAGCGATAAGACAAAGATCCAAAGAAATAGACCTCCTTCCCTTAAGCTGCATCTTCATTCTGTCACTTATTCCGGTTTTGCTTCATCTTTCCTTGAGAACTGCGGCATTTCGCCTGCGTGGAATCTTGCCGCAGTACTCTCTCAGAATGCTAATATGCTCGGCTGATGTGGGTCAGGACTTAATCCTGTAGAAATGATTATCGCTGCACGACTGGAACTTGTGCTGTAGGATATCATTACCATTCTGCACTTTTCCACTGAGCTATATGCTTGCTTTCCCACCAAGACAATCAAATCACTCAGGAGAAAAGTGGAACAATTAGCATGTACACTGCATGTGGCAGCAACCTGGCAGGTATTTAGATTGTCTTAATTGAAAATATGTTGGAGGTTTTTATTTATTTATTTATTTTTTGAGGCGCAATAGGGTTCAGGCTTCATCAGGTGGCGTTTTGCTAAATGTTTGTCTGCATCACTGTTGTTTATTTGCTGCTATTCCAAGCCAGGCTTGGACACCCAACCTAAGCGATGGCATGCTCCATCACACTAAATCCGCTTCCGGAGGTGTAACGAGTGCTACGCCTCGTATTTATTGCACAAAGGTCACCTGAGCATGTCAAGTATAGCCTTCTGATACCATTTGTCACTGAGGAAGTGGAAGCTCAGCTCACATTTCAAGGTGTTTAAAAAAAAAAAAAAAAGACACCTCGATACTGACTAAGACACTAAAGATCCAGATTCTTTAGCACGGTGGTCAACCTCGATTTGAACTCTGGGCAGGTTGGCTCGAAGACCTGCACACTGGCCGAGATGAGCCTGGTGTCCGCACAGGTGTCCCGTTCCAGGAACCGGGTGCCTAACGGGGAACTTCCAATTGAACAGGTCATATATGGCTTCAATGTTCCACACCACCCACCAATACAGAAACGTTATCCAGTTATGTGTTGTTTTGTATTATTTTGTCATTTTTTTTTGTTGGCTTTTCTGTTGGTGGCGGCGCGGACACCCGCAGCGGCTCCTCTTGTTTTATTGAGAGGGAAGAAATTTCATCTGTGCTGTATGTTACACATACAGTGCATTTGACAATAAAGCTTATCCAATCCAATCCAAGTTAGCTTTTGATTTTGTCTTTGACATCTAGCGCTCACCCTCGCTGCTGCACTTTTTTTTTTCTTTTTACATTGGAATTCTGATTTGTCTGCTCACTTTTCCCCCCCAGGCCATAATCCGGATCTGCTTTAAATTTGTGACACTCCATCCACAATCTCTCTGCAATACAAGCTGAAGTGCTCACAGGTACAGGCAATCACTCAAACTTTCCCGCCCCCCCCACAATGAGCCAGTGTGGCTTTTCATGTGGTGGGTGAAGGGCTACCCCTGAAGGTGATGAGCTCAGGCCAGAGAATAGCAGAATGAAAGCACGAACGAGATAGCCGCAAGCTTTTATCTCAAAGTGTCCGGGCTCGCCCCCTGAACCGGGCGGGGATGCGATGAGCCTGGAGGGAGGGAAGGGCGGGTGTGGGCGGCGGGTGGGGGTTGGGCAGCTAGAAGAAGCGCCCGTGAAGCCGCACCCGCACTTCGCTGATGAAAAAGTCAGCGGAGATGCGCATCAAACTGTGAGAAGAACTCTGTGTGGATGTGGCTATTTAGGGGAATGTGTGGGAAGAAAATGGGTAGATGGAGAACTCATCAAACAGCAATGATTCTTGACTCAGGCATGGTGTGTGCTCAGAGTGTGTGTGTGTGTGTGTGTGTGTGTGTGTATGTTTTTAATGCATACCTCTCTGCCAGCAACTCAAGAACTGTT
>CAAKHF010001550.1:24381-34577 GCA_901007745.1 Hippocampus kuda | reverse complement strand
TATTTAGGGGAATGTGTGGGAAGAAAATGGGTAGATGGAGAACTCATCAAACAGCAATGATTCTTGACTCAGGCATGGTGTGTGCTCAGAGTGTGTGTGTGTGTGTGTGTGTGTGTGTGTGTGTGGGGGGGGGTGTGTGTGTGTGTGTGTGTGTGTGCGCGTGCTATCAATTCACACGTAGAGCCAAGCTACCTGAAAAGCAAGGGGATCTGGGTAATGGAAAAGTTAAGCCCAAGAGGAAATGCTATTATTCTATCATAGAACTAGTGCACTCGTGTGTGCTTGAACAACCAAAATGTGCCTGCATAGTTTCCAAGCACCGACACATGCTATGAAAGCAGTAGCGTTTTTTTAAAAATTTTATTTGTATTTTTATTGCTGAGCCGTCCAACGAGCGAACCTTTAGTGTGCACCTAAAGTCCGAGAATACACATTAACATTGCATAAGCTCCATTAAAAGAATGACTCTCCAGTGGAGAGGATGCAGGGGATGGAGGAAAGGCAGCAAGGTAAAACCGTTTTCATTTTAATTAGTACTGCCGCTGCAAAGCTAAAATGAAAACGCAGGTCAAGTCTATAGATTTGCCGTGATTGTTGCAGTGTAAAAAGCGAGATCTACATTTATGTTGGGGGGGGGAAAAAAAAAAAAGATGGCAAGCGATAAATTGAGGGAACCGTTGGAAGGAACCAAAAGTGACAGATGACTTGCGGTTCCGTTCTACCGAGCAGAATGTCAGAGGAGGCCTTGCAAGCTTGGTCACATTCATGCATACGCGCTACGGAGGTGACATACTTCTATATTTTCATTTGCCTCCAGACTTTCTCCCCCTCGGAAATCAATCCAGCTTATGTCTTAACGGTCCGCCCCGTTCACAGCTAACTTTAGCTTCGTACTCCCCGTAGCATAAGAAACCACCATTGCGTTAAAGGTCACATTTGCCAACAGCGTTTTTAAAAGCCACGCAGTCCTGGAAGACCTTAAAGAGAAACTCAAGAGGAAAGCGTACAAAAGAGACTTGCGGTAGAATGTCGCAACTTCCAATGCTTCACTCCACGTACGAGTTGGACTTTGAGCTGGAATGTCGAAAGCAACGTTTTCTGGTCGGGTTTGTGGTGCAGGTCAATAAAAGCGGATCAGAAAATGGATGGACGGATGGATGGATGGCTTTCCTTAATTGCTTTTAAAAGTCGAGAATGTACTTTGAAATAAGGTGCCCCAAAACAGCAAAATTATCGAAATATAAAGCAGCACGTTGTGCTAGTGGCTAATTAGTTTGCCCCACAGTGCTAAGGTTTGGGATTTGAATCTTGGCTCAGGGCTTCCTGTGCGGAGTTTGCATGCGTGGGTTTTCTCTGGGTGCTCCAGTCCCATTCCCCAAAACGTGCCCGCTCGGTTTATTGAAGACTCCCGATTGTCTTTTTTTGGCGTGAAGCTGTGTGGCTACATCTTCCTTGAGAAACTGCCCGTGCCGGGATGTCAACAATCTGAACCCATGTTCACAAATCAAATGCCTGAGTTTGTTTCAAAGCACAACATTGCCTGTTTGACTGAAATTTGCCTCTTTGGACTCCTCACATCTCAAGCCACTCTCTCGTTTCCTAAGTTGACTCTGGATAATATTTGATTGGCTGAGTCATGTGTTTGTAGACATTCACGACTGTCATAAAAAAAAAGAAGAAAAGACTGCAAAGCTCGCCAAGGATGTGCTGTTGAAATTACACGCTGATCGAAATTTTCTCATAATTGATCTGGATGTGGATTTGGTCTGGGTTGTGGTTTTAGTATGCGAGAGTATCCTCATTAAGTGTTGATAATAAAAATAATACTGCACATTCAGTCGGTGGTGGTTGGGATTCTTTTGGACTTTTCCGATTCATTTTCTGGTACTCCAAAATAAAATGTTCAGGATTTATTTTCTGCTTTTGCACCTTTTGTGAAGCCGGCTGTTTTTAAGCTGCACATTGCTCTCTGGATCACATGAATCACTTGATCAATCGTAAATCAAAGCTACTTCCTCCCTTCCCTTTGCCCATACGCACACATCCACAGCGAAGCCACTTATTCTTGGACTCGTGGCAGTCAATTCATCCCAATGGCAGGTTCTTTTTTTTTTTCCTTTTCCCCGACTGCAATTTATGAAGCAATGTTTCCACTCTTCATCCTCCTCGACTGCCTCTCACTCATTTTGCAGCTTCGCCGTGAACGATGTTCATGCTGAGGCACACGATGCCACGTGGTCAAAGGTCACACTGCCGGGGGTGCTCATGATTTATACAATGTGCTACAATCATGTACAATCGAACCTCGAAGTGGAATACAATACATTCCATGATACTGGTCGACATTCATAAACAAGAATATCATCAAACGACAGGAAACCTACCAAATGGACATTTTCGAACATGCTAATTGGTGTCAAGGATGTACTTGGAAGTGATAAATCTCAAATCAGAGGCCAGCATCTTTTGTCATTTTTTTTTTGGGTGGTGGGGGAGATAAAAGTTAACAGTCTCCCGCGAATGCCTCAAGATTAAGCGTTATTAGTGTTATTCGTGTTATCGGCCGCACACAGCATCGTGAAATAGGTACCATGATGTCTTCGTCGTTGAGCCAGTATGATCAATTGACAATAAAATTATTGGCCATTCCTATTTCTTTGTCATAGCTGTCATGTACAAAAACACAATATTCTGTTTTTTTTCTTTTTTCCAATTCCATTTTTTTTCGGGGGCGGGGGGCAACTTCCTGACAATATCGTGATAACTATCACACCTTGAGGTTCATATCATGCTAATTTTGTATCATGCCACACATGTTGCCGCACAACATCCTTTATCTCAATACGTTAACCCTGCAATGTCTGACCCATCAAGGAATAGCCAGAAAAATCGGATTTTTGGGAACTGAGATGTTCATTAACCCTTATAACAAAGTCCACAAAAATATTTTTGCCATATCATGTTGTTTCAGATATTTGTCGTATCACATTTATAAGCATGATGTAGATTACATCTGAAAATCATAATTTGGGGAAAATCATATTTTAAACCTGCAGTATCAAATTTGATACAAATGATTTAATGATTTAATTTAATAAAGAATAAGTTACATAATGAAAAAGCATGTATCAAATATGATACAAATGGCATTATAGGGTTAAGTTACACGGGGTTCTATGGTTATCGTGACGTTATTGCTAGCATCCAAAAGATGGGAAAAATAACATGCTGGCGGAAAGCAGTTATGATCCGAATCATGCCGCGTCATGTGTTGAACATTGCTGTGATGGCATGGGCGTGTAACGTTGCTGACAACTGACCTGCACTCAACCATGTTGTCCTGAATAGAATTTAAAAAAAAAACAAAAAAGTATTTTACTGAATGTGACAATAAGCGCTGAAGAGGATTGGTTGAAAAGTGTGACAGGTAGGATGGTGGCGAGAGACCTGCACTTTGACCCCAGCCACGTCGGCCATTATGTCATGGGAATAATTAAAAATGAATAGGGTTCTTCCCATTTACTTCGACCATCTTGACATTATTAAAAATGAATGGGACTTTGCCTTGGATTTATCAGATCCCGAAAAGGATGACCTCAGCTACCTGCCAATCGTTTGGTGGATGTCATGAAAAATAGATTGGGTTCTTTCTTGAAAATAAGGGTGTGGGGGGGGCGATTGGAAGGAGATATACAAAAGCTTTGCTTTTGTCCAAATAGTCAAATTTAGTTCAATACATCTGCTATACTTCTTCTTGACATCTTGAATCTGTAAAGTTCTTTTTCATCATGTGCCCCAGCTGTGCATCCATGGTAACAGAATTTCCTCGTTTCCTTTTTTCCTCTAAAAGGCGTGATTAGTACCACAGAGAGTAGTTATTAAAGGAAGTAAAACTGGTAGTTAGAGTTCCTGATGAAGAAGGTAGTTAGCAGCGGAAGGAGATAAGCAGGGAGGAGAAATTGCAGAGAAAGCCGAAATAGCGACAGGAAATTGTGAGTGTCGTCTTTGCACTGGGTAAATTAGAGTCTGGGAGAAGATAAACCCCGGTCGGTATCTTTTTTTTTTTTTTCTCATTTAAACCATCATACGTGTGTCAATGCATCACAGAAAGCGAAATTACGTTTGGAGAAGAAAATCAAGGTTGAACACAATCGAGTCGTATCACCGGGCAATTTCCTCTCCTTATGAGACTTAAAGAGTATGATAAGGAGGCAAATCAACACAAATTGCAACTTATCATCACCTATTAGCAAGAATCATATTGAGACTATCGCGCAACGTGTTGGTGTATGAATGTCTGTCAGGATGTAATGCGTTTTGCGCTAAAATATCTAAAATAATGCAAAGGTTAATCATTTGGCCTTATTGGCTATAAACAAGATGGGTTTAGGCTTTTTAGTGTGTCTGCTAGGGAGCGAAGGAGTGAGATCCACCCCCACCCCACCGCAAAAACCCCCCAAAAAAAAAACAGTCAAATTAAAGCTAACTACATCCGATCATGAACTATTAGCGCAAGAATCGTGACCATCTAATAAAGAGGAGAGGGATAAATTCTGTCAGGATATTGAAGAGTGGCATAACGAGCATCATTAGAAAAATTTATAAAATGCAGAAGCAGCTGCGCTTTTAGTGCTCCAAATATAACAAATCTGAGCAGGATACCCGAAAATGTGGTTATTTTGGGTTGCATCTCAGTCACCCGAATCAGGGCAGTCCACCAAGGTTGATTAGAAGCATCTGTCCTTTTTTTTAATGACTTCTTGGGTCGGAAGGACTGAGAAAGGCTATTTTCTTTTCAATAGATGACACATCTTCCAGTCCAAAAAAAAAAAAAAAAAAAACCCCCCAAAATCCTGGTGCCTTGAATTCGACCTTGTGGATGTATTTATTTATGAAAAAAAATGACACACAAGCCCATTTTAATGGCACAATTACTGCGCTCCGCTTCACATTTTGACCTCGTCTTGTGGAATATGAATGTGTAACGAGCGGGCCCGAGAGGCTGGATGGGGGAAGACAACCATCGAGAGTCCATTAACCCACTTGTAAACCAGTCAAAGCTATTTACCCCATGCCGTGCCTCTCGAATTACTGACTGCGCTCAGGATGCATACCGCAAATGGCAATTAAAGACGGACCGTCGACACACACACACACACACACACACACACTTGCATGCTCTCCCCAAGACAACCGTTTGGTGCCGATCCACCGATCTCCATAGCAACCTAAACTGCTGTGGGCGATGGTGGCATTAAGAAGATTGATCGTCATAAGAAAATCAACAGCGGAGCAGAACGACGGCATCGGTAAAAACAATCGCACGCTTCAGCGCAACAACTGTAGATTTAGTCGGTTGGCTTCTGTCTCTTCCCGCTGCTGAATGATACGGCCCAGGGAAATACAACATTTAAGTCACATTTCGTCGGTCCGCCACCTCCTGTTTCCTGATCAAACCTTGCGCTGACAACAGCGGACGGAACAGCGGCGGCCTTTTGCTCTGAAGGTGCTTGTTAGGTGTTAAAACCGCAAGCTCAAAGAGTGCTTCGGTTGTTCGCGGAGTCACGCAGAGCCAATGAATGGTTGTAAAAGCCGCAAGGCAGGCCCGCAATGCCGCTGAGGGCACAGATTGGTCTCGTATGGTTGCATTCACAACTCCTTCATGACATTTGTACTCAACGCGGTCTTTTCATGGTTGGCACTCGACAGGAGATCACTTTTCTTGGATTTTTGTAAGAATTGTTCAACGGCGATCAAAACCATATGACAGACCTTTATACATTAACCTCTCTCTTTCTCTACCTCTCTTTGGAAGCCTGATGAACATTTTCTACACCGCTGATCCTTCCAATGGAAACGAGGAGCTGGAGCCCATCCCGGCAGACTTAGGTTTCAACCAAGCAACGTGGTTCACAGTTTAGTTTCAATGCAGACTGTCCACAATATCCAACTCTTACTTTTCAACTTTTCCCTTTCGCTGGGGTGATGATCGTCCTTCGGGATTGCTTGCGCCGTCTAGAGCAAGACACCCTTGTCCCCGGAGATTAGTTGACAGAGAATTGCAAGTTGAAACGGCGCCATGCGGATTACGACTTTGAAAGGAATTTACGTCCAGGTGCCGCTTGTTCACGGCCTCTGTGGGACCTTCTTTGTTCATCCAGCGAGAAACAATATCTTTTTACAATCATGGCACACTTTTCAAGTTATGAATGCAGCTATCGCTTCCCCATGGGGTGGAAACACGAGCTTGAACTATAACACGGGGAACCAAATGAATGTGGTATGTTTGGATGCTGGGTAACATCAAGCTACCAAGTATTCAATGAACCAAACCGAAATGTTTGTGGACTGTGGGAGGAAGCCACAGTACCCGGAGAAAATCCTCACAAGAGAGAATAACTCCTCTCGGAACCTTGTTGCTGAGATGTGGAGGTTACCCTGTTCTGGGTAACATCTGAGGTGGAGCCAATCCCGGGCAAGGTACACCCTAAACGGGTCCCCAGTCAACCCCAGCTAGTCGAGTTACAATTATTCACATTCACACGTCAGAAAAAGTGTCACATGCTTGGTTTTGGAATGTCAGAGGAAGTCCAAGTACCCAAAGAAAACCCAGATTGAGAACTTTTAAACCCCCCCTACAAAAAGATCTGAGCCCAAGATACAAACTCTGAATGTTCTTACTTTTTTTGACACATGCGAGGCACATGCTGTCCTCGCTCATGATTGAGTTGAAAAATATGACCGGTTAGGTCAAGGAATATACTCAGAGAAGCACAATTGTTTCCATGTTAAGCTGATATAAATGGAAAACCCAAGAGTAGGTTTTGCCTTTGAAAAAAATAGCTGCGAGTTCCCATTTGACGCGACCATGACAATTGGTCGTCCGGGTATTTCATGAGTCATCGAACTCAAAAATCAGACTTGTTTGCCATCGTCAACATTTGGGTGGCAGCATCATTCTTCAAGAGCATATTGTGTTGACTATTTAGGAGGCCCCGGTGGCAGTCTCGCCTTTCTCGTCGTTCCTTGTTGCTGATCATCAACTGTCCTCTAAGTCTGTTGTCGTATTGTACCAATTAACCGCCATGACTATGTACGAAGCGGAGGGACTCGGCTGAGCTGAGCCTTCGGAGCTTATGTAATGAGGAAAACGGCGAAGGAGAAAAGGATGGAGAGGCAAACTGTAGGGAGCCCTCTGGGAACGATCCTCCACTCTCATCTGTTTATCCTTTCCCTTCTTCTGTTTCTGTCTCTTCATCTTGTTCTGTCCAGCAGCTCTCTCTGCAAGCGCGTCATTCTAGCATCTCTCCGTACCACTCAATGATATGCCTCTTTTTTTGTTGTTTTATTTTTGTTTTGGTCCATGATGCATTACTCGACACCAAAGCGCTGTGTAGCTAAGCGTCAAACTTCGTGGACCAAACGTTGCCACTCGATTGTCAAGAACATCAGAAGGCCTGAATTTCGGAGTTCTGACTCGCCTGCTTTTTCATCCCCCCCCCCTGTCTGTACCTTGCCTTGTTTTTGTGGCACTTGTTTTTCTTCATCTGTCTGTTACGTAAAGGCAGACAGAAGTGGAGCAAGCTTCAAAGTGAATGGCAAAGCAGCCTTTTCCCTACTCGCTTCCCTCTTCATGCATGTCGTTCGAATGCCAACGCCATCCCCCTAGCCCTGTCCTCATCATTTATTCTAACATCGCCAATTCGTTCCTGTTACTGTAAATTTACTGCACCATTTTTGGGAGCCTCCGATTCTTACTGATTGCGTTACAGACAGATATCCTCTTATGCTACGAGGTGGCAGTTTTCCGGAACGTAGAAAAGCTCAAGCGGGAGATGGATCTCATTACTGCTGCCTCTTCCTCCCATCTGCCTTTGTTGTATCAAAAAGAGCGAGGCAGGGATGAGCAGGGCGCACCTTCGCTTTGATTACCTGTCAGTGAGACCCAACATCAGATTCAGACGAGGTAAAAGCCACCATTACCTAAATCACTTCTCTTTAAAGACATCGCCCTCGCTTAAAAGGGAAGAAACCCTTACCAGCGACTGATTCGACGAGAGTGCCCCAAGCAAAGTGGATAATGGCAGGGTTATTAATAACACACACACATACACACAACCACATACATATTGTATATGTGCATACACAAAGCGCTTGAGTGACAAGACTGAATATACAAGTTGACTGACATCATCGAGTTAAGTAAGCTCAGGCTAGGAAGACGAGTCCAGTCTGATGAACTCATGGGGGCTAAGGCTTTTGGCCCTAACAGTAAACCGGTGAGGCTTATGTTTCTGGCCACTAAAAGCCACTTTGGGCATAGCTTAAGGTTTGGCAACAAGGTCAAGCATCTGGGGCATGCCCATGCCTCTTTTGAACAAGCTCAGTTCAACTTGGCTTGACTTAACTCTTGTTATATTAAACATGGGCGGGTAATGATAGGACACTGACCGGGACTTGTCCCTCACTACCACAACAGGAGTAATAATTCACAAAAACATGCAAGACTTGGAAGGAAGCCACTTATATCGCACAACTTGATTTTAAGGGTACACTCCACCCTGGATTCGTCGGCAGTCAATCACAAGGTTATTGTGAATTGGGTCAAGAGAAGGATCTGACCCTGTGGCAGTACCATGAAGGCTTCTAGAAAAAACAAACAAAAAAAAATCAACTATGCCAGAGGACTTAAGCCAAAGGTAGACTACAGCCTGGACTGTACTGCAAACAAGGTGATTCTGAATGAGTGAGTGAGATCTGTCCTTTCAAAAGCCGCGTGAAGGCCGGCGATGTGAAGCACTTCATGAGTAATGATGCCATCGAAAATATGACGCTCAGGTAAACAATCCATCTACTCCAACTGACTTGAAACCCAGACCCTGGACTCGACATCCTGGACTTATTGTCAGCCAACTGAATGGAGCAGTGAGTGGGAACTGACCCAGCCCCAGCTGCATAAAAATCAATGATTGTACATGAACAACCACATTATGAAGGTTGCGACAGTATATCCGAGCCGTCTTAGGCGGAGAGGTGGACTACAGCTTGGACTGGTCAGCAATCTGTGATCGTGACCGGGGCAGCGAATGGGATTTGACACTGATCCTCTTTTTCTTTTGTCATGTACACATGTGGACATGAAATTTGACCTCTGCATTTACACTCACTGTTAGTGGCACCCACTGGAGCAGGGGGCTGCTTAAGCGCCTGAGGAGCAGTTCGGAGTATCGGTGTCTTGCTCCAAGACATCACAGCCATGCGGGATGGTCTTGACCAGGGTACCCCCGGTGGCAGATGATGGTCTTAACCACTTGGCCTTATTCGGCGCAAAGGTGGACTCCCTCTACCATCTATTGCATTGCGCCTGCTGTCAGCTATGTGAATCACTATACTAGCACCTGTGTGACAGAACTGTGAATGGAAATCAGCAATTCAACAAATTACTTCGGGCAGGAAGTGTTTGCAAGAGTGAGGTTTTTTTTTGTTTTTTTGTTTGCCCTTTGCTCGTTATATGCTTGACATTCTCGCCGGTCGAACGTTGTCACCAAACTTTTTCTTTGTACCTACTTTTTCCAAGACTCATCTTTTTCATTTCTCCGGGAAGGCCAACGACGACATTAATTGGGCAGTGGAGTGAGGAGCCAGTCAGACGGCTCTTTCCCAGTGACAGCATCTGCCACCGATTCGAGGCGCTGAATCGGTTCAACGGCTCCTGATAAGGTCTATTAGAGGCAGGGATGCTGGACGGGCCTGTAAAACTACAGCCACTGGAAGACAGTGGCTGACAGTCCAGCGACAGGCGGCGGCCTTGGTAAAAAAAAAACAGGCTATTGTGAATGAAGGCTCAAGAACTTAATTCTTGTTCAGTTCCTTGCCCGGCTAACATCAAGTGATGGCTAAACAAGCATCTGAATGTGATGCACAGTGGTTGGTTGTGTATGTCTTGCATGTTTCTGTGCATCAAGGAATCCTCCTTCATCTCTCTCTCGCTCTCTCTCTCACTCCCCCGTCAGCCATGTGCCGCGTCGCACTCGCTTCATTTATTACACCACAGCCTTCTCTCCCGCGCCGATTCCGGGCCTCCGTGAAAAATGACGACCACTCACATGCTTAAACATTTCGTTTTGTTCTGCTGACACACTAGTTACCGTGCCGGGCACCACAGGTCACCAAGCAGCTGAGGTACTGGGGGCGGG
>CAAKHF010001550.1:8662-20269 GCA_901007745.1 Hippocampus kuda | reverse complement strand
CAGACGGAGGAAGCAAAATAAAAGACATTATCCAAGAAATTGATGTAAGTGAAAGTGAATGCTGATCGTAAATTTTGCAATTTCTTTCCCTGACTATATGAAGTGTCAAATAAGTGTATGCTCATACTTGCTCATATCAAATTTGCTACGGTGAAAAACCCGCTGTTGCGACAAATTTCTTGCTGCAAACATGATTTCATTGTAGAGGAGTTTCACTGTACATCTGCCTGTGTCACTGAGACATACACTGCTCGTTTTGGTCAGTATAGTTACATGCAATTGTTAAAAAGGTAAGCCCGCAGGCTAAGAAAAATGAATAAAACAACAAATGTGTTCGGCGAGCTCCTTCAGAAAGAGGAAAAGGCTAAATGATGAAATAGAAGTAGAAGCGCCCACCAAAAAAAAAAAGCTGCATGAATTAAAAAGACACTATCAGGAGTCCTACTCACAATATGGCTTTGTGGCTCCCGGTGATTGTCATGCACCAAGCCCGCTCCGCATAATGTTTAGTGATAGGCTCCAAAATGTGACAATGAAGCCTTCAAAACTGCCAAAAAGAAAAAAGAATGGCATATCTTACGATGATGTGCAAAATCTTATTTTTGGCAAGTGGGAATTTCTGAAATGACACCGACCAAAACAAAATTACCAAGTAGCCTGGACAGAAGTAACAGACGTCTGGTTTCATTGGTTCCCATCACCTTGGGACCAAAATCGATTGTTAAAGCCAGCGATGTGAATTAAGTCAGGATAGAGTTTAGCAAGGATACTCGACTAACAAATTATTCCCTATCTAATGATTCCCCCCCCCCCCAACCCCTTGTAATGACTGCACGTACATACAAGGTGAAAATGGCTGCAAGGGTTGTCTATTCATCCTCCTGTGTACTGCACACATTTTACTGCCCTTCCACAAGATCCCATCACATTCCTACTTCATCTCCCTCCATGTCCAACTTATAAAAAAAAAAAAAAAAAAAAAAAAAAAATCTAAGCGTGCTGGCCTCCATCTGTGTGCATTCTGGCCACCGTAAATCTGCCGAGGCACCGCCATAAAGCTGCCCGGGGCGTGACTCGACAAATATTAAGGAAGTGGGGATGGAATAAACTAAAAATAAATACTCGTGGGAGAGACAACTTGTGTGCAGACAAAGAGCTTTGCTGTCAAATATTTACTTGGTGTGGGACACTCTGCAGGGAGTCTACGATGGATCAGTGCATGAAATAATGTACCTTTTCCTCTGGTGTCCTTATTTTTAAAAAACTAAAAAGACTCCAGTGATCTCATCAGTGTAACAAAACAATAAGAAGCTGCGAGATGACCGCTTGACAGAGAGCAGGCATGCAAAATATTCTCTTTAACGTACAGTACCTGTGTGAATGATTTGTGGGTTATTTGAGGGATGAATTTATTAGCTTAGTTGACTTGTACACAAGGTAAGAAAACTCATGATGTCATCAATGCATTCTAATTCATTTTGACATGAAAGCAATAAAAAAATAAAAATAAAAGGCCGCTTGCTCATCAAGCCCACAACAATAGCTCAAAGCAACACTCAACAGGAAGGCGATAAGTCGAAATCTAAATCACGAGCACCGTCTGACTGTGCCAGGTAATTTGACGGTGGAATTAGGATCTCAGAAACTTTGCAATTCAATCAAGCCAGACTTCCATCACTTGACTCCAGATGGCCATGGAGCAAAAAATAAAAAAACCAAGAGTGTGATGGCACAATCAGAGGAGTTCAAGTGCCTCTCGGTAGAACTTTGTTGCCGCATTGCTCACGTCTATTGTTCTCATTCCCTCTCCCGGAGTCTCCAAGGCCGACACGAGACGCTAAATCACCCCGAACAGACGCAGACAAGGACAAGCTACAACCAAACTGCTGCCGGGACTGCGGCCAAAAAGCTCGACACTGACCGATGGCCGACCATTTGTACTACTACACACACAAAAATAGACAGTCTGGTGCGCACACATGCAGTGGAACGTCAATTTCTGAATGCCTTGAAGGATATGGCTGCCTTAAATTTCAAAATAGTGATGTCAGCAGGTCATACGAGCGAGCCTCACTTGACTCCATTTCGGTCAGCATCAAAGGATGGACTCTGCTTTTTTTCTTGGCTTTGAAGACACTTTTTTTTTTTAATAGCTCATTTAAAGAAGTAAAGACTCTAAGCGATGTCCAATGATTATTTCCCGAGCATGAGGTGGGTGTTTTATGGGTGTCATGATGTAAAATAGTGGCCAGCAGTCATGTGGATGACTTGCTGTGAGCATTGTTACCGATTTTAAATCTGGCAAGGTTTTTACTTCCTCTTGATTTTGTTCCTATTCCCCTCGACAGGATTCTCCGTCTGATTTGGATTTGGCGAGAAACACCGAGTGATTAAGGCTGCTACCTCAACTTTGCTCGCTCGCCACCTAATGTCAGACTTGCAGCAAACCTCACCAAGTCTGTTTTGGAAGTGCACGTAGACCACCTCAAATATCGGGTCTTGGTCCGCACCAAGATTCATTTGTGTGTATTCAACACCCGCATAAAAGGTCCAGAGCGGTGTGGAGAACAAACTCTGGTATGTGGACCAAACAGTGCAGGCGTGAATATACCCTAAAATAAGATAAGCTAAGATAAGATAAGAAAACCTTTCTTAGTCTCGCAATGGAGAAATTCCCAATTCACAGCAGCAAAGTTATGAAAGGAAGAAGTAGAACAACAATAAATATATATATATATATATATATTATATATATACCCTAAAAAACAAAAACAGCTAATATGTGAATCCAAGAGAATGTTGCTTTGCGTGTGTCGGCGTGATAGTGCCTCTGCGCAATCGGGCACGGTGGCCAAATTCCAACCGTTGTTGGATCTGGATCGTCGCCTCTTGTCACAATGCAAAAAGCCATTGCAGGGGTGGTTGTGATGTACATGAGCCCCACTGTTATGTAACAGTAAAGTAGAAGTGCAAAACAGAGGCAGATAGCTAAAGATCTAGTTGGTTGTGTAATTTCACACGTTGTAATCACTCCACAGTATTTGGATACAAGCCATTAATGAAGTCAATTTTCCAAGTGGCCCCCTGTTCCACTTTGCATCACATTAGCGGTTGAATCCATTTTATACTTGTGTGACAATGTTAACATACAACTAGCTTGATGGAAAAAAACATAAAAATTGCGTTAGACTTTCGAGGTTTCTGCGGCGACACATTTCCTCCGCTTCTCAGTGCAAACAATACAAACAGCAGAAGGGCCTGTCATTGTGCAACCTCTTCATGTACGGTCGCGCTGGCATGCGCGGCTCAGCTTGTCAGTTTATCAACGGCATCAATTTTTCACTCTTGATCAGCCAACTGTGCAGCCAGATACCTGCTCTGCTTTGGCGGCGTGAGGCGGGAGACAAAAAGCTTAACTCGCTGTGAATCATTACGCTGTCTTTGTCTGGACCCCCACCCTCCCTATCAGCCCCTCGTCGGCTTTTCCAGACCTCTCCATCTTCTGTGATGCGCCTCGCCGTGACAGACACCATTCACCAATGCGGCCCCAGCCGACATGCGTCTGGCAGCACGGGCTCAGAAACGAAGTGGCGCGCTGTTGCGCCCGAGCGGCATGCGCGCACACGCTTGGTCGGCCATGTTTTGACCCCCACGTCAGCAAGAAGACAAACAACGGCGATTGGCAGCGACCGCCTCTCCATGTGGCGCGAATCAGCGTATGGAACTGGGCGCCATATGGGCTCGCCATTGTTGACAAAATAGCCCAGGGGGTCTTCGCACTCACTGCCATTTGGAAAACACTAGAGACACGGAGTCATTTAAATAGCATTTAAAAATATATATATCATTACTTGGAGGCGGCCCGGTGAGCCAGTGTTTAGTGCGTCGACCTCACAGTGCAGAGGTACCGGGTTCAATTCCAGCTCCGGCCTCCCTGTGTGGAGTTTGCATGTTCTCCCCGGGCCTACGTGGGTTTTCTCCAGGTACTCCGGTTTCCTCCCACATTCCAAAAACATGCACGGCAGGCTGATTGAACACTCTAAATTGTCCCTAGATGTGAGTGTGAGCGCATATGATTGAAATTGATCATTGGTTAATTTGTCCTACTCTAAACTTCTGAATGCCCAGGCGAGTCCGCTCAATATATCAGTGCTTTTTGCACAAATTGTTGTGCATTAACAAGAAGCAGAATGGGGAGAATTCACAACAGGTGTTTGATCCATGAATCGATAAATACATCGCTGAGGACGTCTATTCCCTCGCCTTTCTGTAACTCTGTGTCTCTTTTTCAGCCTACAGATGACACTCTGTTACACTTTTAGCTCGTCTCAGAGAACCTTCTGTTTGAAGCCCCTGTTGTGAATGTTGACGCTCAGCTCTTTCTTCGAGAAAATCAAGTTGTGCAAAAGTACGGAAGCATTGAACAGTGGGCCATGTGCATTCCAAAGTTTAGAAAAGGTCAAATAAACTTCAATCGTAAAGGTTGCACAGTAGTGCATTTCCATTCATACTAAAGTTTCCCCAAAAGACAAAATGTGCCTAACTTTTGTGAGTAGTTGATATTGACCAGAATAATCCCTGTCACGCCATCAAGTAACTTGTCGTGGATGTGAATTCCCGGAATCGACGTTTTGTTTGTCTTCCTTTGACAGCAATGGAGAGCGAGAGTGCCTCTGCTGGTTGCAGCCAAGAAGTACACTTTATTTTCCTTCATTTGCTTCAAGACTCAATGAATCACCAATTAATTTCAGAATTAACACTCAATCAGTCCATTACAATGCCCATCCCTAGAAAAGCTTGTCAACACTTCTTTTACGAGCAAAAACGTCAGCCAGCATCCTCAAGCGCGCTGGGGTGGTCTGTCGGGTGTCATGCGACAGCCACACAGTTACTAATACGGGCGGAACAAATCTTACCTAGCTGCAGCTCCATGTTGCTAATCTTGTTTTCCAAGGGGAACAGGATCTTGGGAGGCTTGTCAGTCAAAGGCGCTGAAAAAGAGAGGAGACACACGTTAACTTATTGACCTTATCCATATTTGTATTTATATTGCACTTAATTGAACTGTGTTTTCTTTTCTCTTAAACTTTTCTCTTCTTTCTACCTACAATCTTGCTGCTGAAGGCTGTAAATTTCCCCAGTGTGGGACAAATAAAGGATTATCTTATCTTATCTTATCTTAACATTATTTGGGAGGGGGACAAAAAATAGAAAATCGTTTTCACAGGAACATTTGTCGAGCAGACATTTGCATGAACTTTCCAACTGAGCTTATCACCCCCTTTTTCATTTTCTATCCTTTGTATCGTTTTCGGAGTCACGACAAGGTTTGACCTGTTGATTTGAGCGGACTACAATCACGCCTGGTCACCTGACAAGCGTGAGGCAATTTTTAAATGGGACGGACACTTTTTTTTGGTCTTTATTTCGTTCCTGTCTGACACATTTAAATCGTGGTGTTCAGATCAGGGTGTGTTAACATGGTTGGAAGCTGCAGAGTTGCTCGTTTGGCTCTTTTTTTAGTGTTTTTTTTTAGCTCTGAAAATCAACAAAAACAAAAGATACTTGGTTGTTGCATACTTTTGGGCAAAAATAAGAACACTTTCAAAATGTACAGCAACATGTTTTGCAACAATGGGTATTTTTGCATGGCGATCTTTGAGAAAACCGGTGTCTGACATCAAAAGCATGCTACAATGTGAAACCTCTGGACCACCCCCCCGCCCCCAAAAGACATGGAAGATGGTTGAGAGTAGTGCATTTTTTTTAAATTCATGTACTGACCACAACATTGATTTTTATTTTGTCCAAAATCAGGTCAAATTCTCATCCTAAGACGCACAAATTATTGAAATACGTTGGGCATCCAACCGCAAAACAGACATCGCAGGCCTCGGAAATAAGATAATGATGCTAATTGCACAGAAGCTTGCCTCCAGAGCTGCCGCTACCTCCGGGAAATGCTGACAACCTGGAGCTGTTGCACTGTTGTGAAAAGGCAACGAGGAGGGGCGTTCAAAGAACACTAAAGGCTATCCGTTGGAACCGCAAGCCTGAGCAGTTAAGAGGTGATTGAAACGAGGTCGCATCTATGTTTGGATGCCGGGTTCCCACTGCTGTCCTACTCAGTAGACAAGACCAACATTTCTATTGTGCTTTCCTGCTGAGAGTACACACGCATTTGCAATTTAGCGATTAAAAAAAAAAAAGAAAAGAGAGAAGCCTGTATTGAATAAAACAGACGACTCCCGGCAGCATACTTTTCAGGCACATCTAATTATGAAGCGGCGAATTTGCAGCGGCAGCGTTTTTTGGCCTTTTTTATTTTTTCCCCTCCCCTCCCCAAATAAAGATGCTTCCTCTGAGTGTCCTCACAAGATCTCTTCTCCGGACTTATTACCAGACCGCTCTAACAAGCCCTTTGAAAACTCAGCTCTTTTGAGAAGAAGTCGACAAGGCAGTGTTTGCCGGACTTTGGGAAAAATGATCAGCAACGTGTGGCTCATAGGAGTTGAAGTAAATCAGTTAAAGGCTTTTATAGGCAACTGGATATTGCTCAGGGAGTTAAAAAAAAAACAACAACAAAAAAAAATGCTGCCAGCAGTGGAGCTGTTTTTATTTTTTTTTCCTGCACTTGCTGGTTGGTAAAAAAAATGTCAGTGGAGTCAGGTGACGTCAACGAGAGGGGCGGTCACAGGCTCTTAGGCACAACTGCTTGCACTGTTAATAGGTAATCAAACGGCAAACAGATAGAGTTTTAATTACGCATCAAAGCGGTTTACGTCAGTACACAATGTGTGATCCTACAGCTAATTAATGCACTGGGCAAACAAATGAGGACAAGCTGTTGAGTGGATAGGAGAGGGAGGTGTGGGGGGGGCGGGCAGGGGGATGACCGCTTGACGATGGTTTCGGTAAATAGAAGCAAGCTATTAAGCACAACTGTCAACAAAATAATCTCAAGATATTTTATAGTTGATTAGTCGGCTTGATCCGAAAGTATTTTTGCTGGCTTTCGTCAACGTGATTGGACCCGCTCTTGGTTATTTTGGTCATCGCCGCCTCTTTTGAATTTTTTTTCCGTGCGTGAGGATGTGGTGGGATGGAAGGCTGAGGATCAACAATGGGAAATACTTGGTCAGTATGAGCTTTTCAAATTGTAATTATCACTCATATCAAATGGAGCAACTTGGATGAGCAAAATTCAACTTTGGTTCTCGCGTTTTTTTTTTTTTTTTTTTAACAAGAGCCAAGTCGAAAAGTACTTGTGGTCCAATGGTCAGCGCCTCGACCTCACACTGCAGAGGTTGTGGGTTCGATCCCGGCTGTGGCCTTCCTGGGTGGAGTTTGCGTGTTCTCCCCGGGCCTGCGTGGGTTTTCTCCGGGTATTCCGGTTTCTTCCCACGTTCCATAAACATGCATGGCAGGCTGATTGAACACTAAAAATTACCCCAAGGTGTGAGTGTGAGCGCGGATGGATGTTCGTCTGTGTGTGCCCTGCGATTGGCTGGCAACCGGTTGAGGATGTCCCCCGCCTACTGCGCGGTGACAGCTGGGATAGGCTCCAGCACCCCCCTTGTGAGGATAAGTGGATGGATGGATGAAGTCAAAAATTGCATGGGGTCGCTTTTTGATCTATTTTTTTTTCGTATTCAAAACAAGAAGTTTTGCGATGACATCTGGGTTTATCTTCATTCCGATCATCGCGACGGGGAATTTTCCACAATTCATTTTTAGAGAAAGTCAAGCTCCCATCCCGTTAAATATCCAAATACTTCTGCGATATCGTGGCAGTAACGAGAGCGTCTTCCACCGCTGCGAACGAAGCAGAATGTAATTCCACAAGGTGACACAAACCATCTCTGCTAAATCTTAGACAATGTGACAATGGTGCTGATTGCGATTCCTATCTTGATGAAGGAAGTTGGCATAAATGGCGCGATAAATGGGCTTGTCTGCGCGATGAAAACTGTGAAAAAGAAGGTCTTGATGTGTATTTTTTTTAATCACCAACCCTGCGACATGGCACTGCGAGTTGTCTTTAAATTCAATGTACAGTAGCTCGGTGTGTGCCGGCATCCACGTAGATCTGCTAAAAAACCGAGCAGAACTCTGTAACTATAAGCGGTATGATCAATCATCCACAATCCCATTAGCGCGCAGTGGCGGGAAAAACGCTGTGGACTTTCTGGATGAATTGTTCAGTGTGGCCGAGTGGAGAAAAACTGCAAATTAATGAAAGCCTGGTAGACTCTCGGATTTTCCTGCATATGAAAATTGCACGAGGTTTAACTTTTTGCTTTTGCTGTTTCGAGGGTTAAATCAGTGGCGGTCAACCGAAAGCCAATGAGACCATTTGATCCAGGCCGCCATGCAATTCTGAAAAACAACAAACGGTGGGAGCAAATGTGAATGGGCTGTCGGAAGTCCTCGGTTGCGACGATCTTGTCTTGCTTGAGTAATTTTTCAGACAAATATTTATGAGCATTATAACTTTACGATCATCGGTTACAGGCAACTTTTTTTTTCCAACTTTGATGGCCTGGTTCAGCTATCAGCCATGTCCTTGACGGACATGCAGCACTCTCTCAAGTTTCAACCTTTGCTTTTCTTTCCAGACTGGCGAGAATAAGAAGCTTTTTCAGGTGAGAGCATACCAATGGACACGGGCGCGTCGGGCCCAATACTTATGCAATCACCGCGTGGCTGACTTTCACTGCCTCGCAGGTTCTGTGCGGTCCTTTACTCGGAAATTGTCTTCTCCTTTTTGCCTCTTTTCAATCAGCACGGCGCCAAAGACCCCGCGAAGGCCGCTAAGCTCCGCTGGAGAAGCGTCATTGCACCTCAAGCATCCGCCGCTATTGTGCCTGTCACTCCTGTCAGCTACTTCAACGACTGATGATGTCATCGGCATAAGCAGAACTATCCTCGGAATATATAGAGAAAGCCACATGCCACTTTTTCCTCCTCACTTTTGAACAGTGGTAAGACATCATATATTTGCATCTACCGAAGTCGATTTTTCAGGTTTCTGTAATTTTAATTAGTCTCTAGGCATGGAAAAAAATAATTGCAGTGGATGGCAAAACACATAAGGGTCTGTTGCGGTGGTTGATGCACAACTTTGACATTATGATTAATTAATATAAGAGAAACATCATCTTAAATACACCCCCCCCCCCCCCACACACACACACACCTACCCCTCCAAGTATCAGTACCTGTACTTAAGTGCAGAGTGCAACGCTTTTGAAGCTAATAAAAGCATATCCACTTACTGGCCACTTAATGAATAGAACATTTTAAAAACCATATTTAAACGTTTTTCAAAATGAATGACTCTGACAGTCTCACTCAAAAATGGAGCGCCGCATTAATACCAAGGTGAGATTTTCAACAGCCATTTCACAATAAGTCGGCATCAATTAAGTGTCATCTTAAATCAGGCTTCAATTGGGCACAAAAGGAAACGCCCCCCCCCCCAAACACATGATGCATCCATTATGCAGTGTTCATCATTGAAAAGGCAGCCACGTTGACTCCTAATGAGTTTATTTACACTCTGCTAGAGTTATATTTAAGGCAGGTTGATGGAACGCAATAAGAGGTACAATTAAGCAGTCGGCAGATGTGAGGAGGCAGTTTTGCAGAACAATGGAACGCTTGAACGCGGCGCTCAAGTAATTCACCCTCATATTAAATCACCATTTTACATGGGCATGTAAAAGTGGCGAGCACCAACTTCAACCACGAGCTCTCACTCTTAGCGTCACTCTTCTCCTTTTCACTTCTTCTCCTTTTCGATGGCAATCAATCAAAGACTCAAAACCTGGCCCTGTCATTTCGTTTTTAGTAGGCCAGTGAATCGTTTTGGAGTGGTCCCTTGATGTGAGACAGAATTAGCGCGACACAATAATTTCTCCCCGAAATCCAGATTAAATTAAAATGGAAATTACTGTTCCTTCGTGCCTGCTGCGCCACAACGAAGGGAAAGGACAGAACAAAGGGTTGAAGAAAACCCTTTGTAAAGGGCGTCAATCATCCGCAGATTTTTGCTATTTGCAAGCCGGCTTGACCCCTGTGCCACTGTGAACAATTTCCTCACCGATTCAACAAATTCTGACCTCAAAATGTGAACAATCCCCAAAATTTTCAGTGAAAGTTTTCCCACGTGAATCGATTTATTAGTTATATTTTTTCACAAATTTACCTCTACCCTATAATTAATTTTTCAATAATATTTTTACATTATCCATCCATCCATTTTCTGGTCCGCTTTATCCTCACAGAGGTCGCGGGGGGTGCTGGAGCCTACCCCAGCCGTCTTCGGGCAGTAGGCGAGGGATACCCTGAACCGATTGCCAGCCAATTGCAGGGCACACAGAGACGAACAACCACCCGAGCTCACATTCCCACCCAGGGACAATTTTGAGTGTTCAATCAGCCTGCCATGCGTGTTTTTGGAACGTGGGAGGAAACCGGACCCGGAGAAAACCCACGCAGGCCCGGGGAGAACATGCAAACTCCACACAGGGATGCCGAAGCTGGAATTGAACCTCTGCAGTGTGAGATCGACGCGCTAACCACTGGATCACCGGGTCGCCCTATTTTTACATTAATTTAAAAGAAAAATTACACATGAAAAGAAATAACTGGAACGACAAAACAAAAACTTGCATCATCTAAGAAAAATCACAGCTTACTCTTGTCAAATATTACCATGCCGACATGTACAGTGTGCAGCTGATGTGCCGCAGAGATACGTACTCTTAAATAGTCTGGGTAAACTATTGGGCTAACTTGACAGGTCTAAACACACGCTTTCCTGTCTTTTTGTTCCAAGGGTTGGGGAAACTCACTTTTTTTAATGCCCTGCACTCCTGCTCCCATGCCAGTTTCGCATTGCGCCGAATGCTAATTAACTGACGAACCAACGACGACGCCCGGAGTGGTTGCAAAGTATTGCGCTCCCTTTCGCCTCATTTGCTTCCCGAAAAGAGCATAATAAACAGTCACTTGCACACAAAAGACGGAAAAGTTCATGATCATCTCGTCAATTATTATTCATGATGACGGCCATCCAGACTCATAATGACAAAAAACGTCGGCGTAGTTAGACTACTGTTAACCGTGAAAGGACAGCAACTGTGCGATTGATTTGCACGAAACAAGTAATTACACGCACAAAGCCGACACGGTACCATACAAAATGGTTCTTTCTCCCTGCTCATTTGCACATGCACGCACGCAGGCATCTTGGCCACGCAGCAACACACTTTTTTTTTTTTTGGTACAGTCCGTGGGGGATCTGTGACACATATAGCGAGATAAAGTTACACCATTCCAGCCTTACAGTTCACAGATGCTCAAGTCGGAACAAAACAGAAGGGCAAACAGTTCAGGGTGAACCTCGCCAACTGCCTGAAGACAGCCGGGAGAGGCTCCAGCATGCCCGCGACCCTCGTGAGGATAAGCAGCTTGAATAATAGGAGCTTTACTGGCCTGGACGTCACCTACCACGATTAGTCTGAGGCTGTGGGAAGCTCGGTCCTACTTACGTCGCAGCAACCAGTCAGCAACAAGATTTTGCTGCTTTACTTGGGCTCC
>CAAKHF010001549.1:29077-51958 GCA_901007745.1 Hippocampus kuda | reverse complement strand
GCATGTATGCTCATGGGCAGCGGGGTGGGTGTCTTGAGGTTTCGGCCTCTTGGCGCCTACCGCAGAACCGCCCGACACAAATTTCCCAAAACCCCACCGGGAGGTACAGTAAAATATGAGAGTTAAAAAAAGACATCTGATCGTCCTTTCTCTGGCTCGTTCCTGCCATACTGTCTGTGCTGTATCTATAGAATTTGTCATTGTGGCCCATTCAAAGGGTTAGTGCTACCTTACCATTATTGCTAATTGACATCTTTCTTGTCTCTCGGCGACCGCTGAGCGACTGAAAAATGCGTCACAAAGGACATAGCGGGGTAATTTGTGGCTTGAGCTATACTTGTGGTGCATATAGGGTTATCGTGTGGTAATTTTTTCACAAACCGCTCCCAGCAGGCTTCTTTCATGGTGCTACCTGTGTGTGTGTGTGTGTGTGTGTGTGTGTGTGTGTGTGTGTGTGTGTGTGGGTGTGTGTGTGTGTGTGTGTGTGTGTGTGTGTGTGTGTGTGTGAGAAAAAGGTTATTTCCTGTTAAGACCAAGTCTATGCACAAATGATAAAGATCGTTGGCTAGCCAGCTACTTCACAGTCGCGAGTATTAAAAAAAATAAAATAAACATTAAAAAAAAATTGCAGTCTACGGACAAATGACAAGTACATGGCTGACATCCTGTCAATGTTCAGCTACCTGTCGGCAAGCGTGAGAAGATAACGTAGCTGTCTACATGACAAGCATATGGCAGCTAGCTTTTCCGCAGCTACCTAGCTCAGAGCTCGGCACCCATGAGTAATGAAGGAGCTACCTGTATTTGGACAACAAAAAACGCACACTTTTTTTTTTTAATTTATAAAATCAATGAAATGCTACAGAGAGCACAAAATGTTACTTCTGCCTGAAACTGACCAAAAAAACTTCACTCAGCAACATTTATACTGTATATTCATGAAGTAATAGTCAATTAAAATCTTTGTTTAATCTGATTTTTGTTTCTGAAACTCAGGGCCCAGTGTTGACACATTAGGGCTGTAAAATGTTAGCAAGGTTAGCTAACTAGGCTAGCTTAAAAAGCTAACGCCACACTCTACATACAGGATGTGTGACAAGCATTTTTTTTTGTATTTAGTTAAACATTGAGTGGAAAAAGAAAATCGTCCGATTTGTTTCTGTGTAAACCAACATGGTAACACAAGTATACTGTACATAAGCATCAAAGATGATAAAAACATCATAAAAAAAACTATTTCCATCATGTCTTTTTTTTTTTCAATATACAAACACAACATGCAAACAGTTGTATGCCACAGTCCAGACATATTTTTTTTTAATTTAGAAAAGCACACAGCAGGATATTTCCAACCAGACACCAAAGCCTGCTCCAACTGTGTGATGTGTGCGTCTACTCCGCACTCAAGTGACCATCTGGATGACACGGGTGCAAAGTGGGCATGGCAGGAAAAAGAGCAGAATACAATGACAAAGGAGGGCTTTTCTCCCTATTTTGTCATGTTATTGTACATCCAAATTTTTTCCCCCCTGAAATCTACACCCAACGCACTAATAGAACAATAAAAAATTTGGGGGTGGGGGGAAGGGGGTAAAGTTGAGCATAATGTTTGATTTTACTTCCCCATTCAGCTTGTTCATAACCAAGAGTATCATTAATTTTTAAGATTAAAAACAAAAAATTTTCTTTAGCTTCTTATGCTGCCTAAAAATTCTTTTTATAATTCTTGTCATTAGGGTAATTTTTTGAGCCCCTCAAATTCCAATTTGTTTGCACCATGCACCGATTATAAAACAATGTCCATTTTTATTTATTTATTTAAATATATATATTCCCAGTACCATTTTTTTCCCCTTTGATTGATGCTAGTGCCTCCTCTCTTCTAAACTCAGGCAAAACGTGATTCACTAAGCTTGGGCAATACATTGTGCTAAATAACTGGTTTCAAAATACAGCAGAAAAAAGATACCACTGCACAAAATACAATTAACAAAAGCTAGCCTTGCATAATTTTTTTATATATAGTTTTTTGAAGGGTGACACATTTCCATTTCCCAGCCAAAAAGTGCAACGGTGGGGACGCTGGAGACGGTGCAGTTGTCAATTAGACAACCGCCGTCGGTCAACCGAAAGACCAAAGGCACTTTTCAAAAGCAGGCGGCCATTCCAGTCACACATGCATCACTCTGGTGCCGTGTATATTAAGAGCAGGGGGTCCGTGTGGTGTGTTTATTCACGGCATGCATTAACGTGCGTTTACAGCCGAAAAGGCGCACGACAATTACAGGTTTGAAGAGGCAGTAAAGTAAACATACTGGTGGCTAATTTTAAGATTGTATGTCTTGCGCACAGGAGATGAAGTCAGAGGACCTTTTTTTTTTTTTTCTAATTTAACTAAAAGACATATCATTAAAATGGAGGACACTGGGATATATTTGTATATTCCTTTTGTCGCACAGGGAATCTATGATGCTTATTGGGTGGCGTTAGCATGCCACAGTATTACACAAAAGTGAGTACCCAACTCACATTCTTGTAACTATTTTATTATTGGCGGGATAGTCTTGGCCACTGTGCTGCAGCCCCATTTCAGAGTGTTGTCAATGTTCTTATTTTCCAAGCTATCTTTTTTCAGAGCCCCGTGAAGGGTCCTTTGCCATGAGTTGCCGTATTGAACTTTCAGGATCCATATGAGTATGGGGGGCTAGAAAGCAAACTGTTAGCACACCTACTCACCATTCACACCTAAGACCTTGGAACACGAATGAGTCACATGACATTGGTGAGGCAAAATGGATAACAGGGCCCAAATTGTACATTTTCACAGCGCGGTGTGTTCACTTTTGTTGCCAGTGGTTTAGACATCGCTGTTGAATAATTTTGAGGGGTCAGCAAATTTACTCGGTTATTCAAGTTGGAAACTGACTACTTTACATTGCAGCCAAGTGTCATCTCTTTTGTGTTTGCCATGACAAGATAGAATCACATTGACTAAAATGTAAGGGTGGACTCACTTTTGCGAGACGTTGTAAGCGTCGCTCTGGCAGAGTGACACATTGCAGCAGGGACAGTTAGTGGAAGGATGGCAGTGTGCTGAGGACATTATCTCCAGCCTGGCTTTATTGTTTCTCTTCTAATGAGGCTCCTGGGCTGCGTGCCATTGTTGTCACTTAGTCACAAGGCCACACTAATAATGCACATGACTGAGCTAAATTGTGCTTCTTTTGGCACCTCATTAATGATTTAAAGCATAATTTGCAGTGGTAGGAAGCAACGGAACCCAAACTGCTTGGGGCAGTGTAATTATAAACATGTTTCCTATTCTACACTGAAAAATTGTGATGGCCCTCTATCAATTATGTTGCCCATCTCTCCCCTACATTCAAACACAGCCATCATTAGCCTGACATCAGAATTGTTCAAGTCATTCTTAATTTACTCCTGCTAACTATGTGGCATGTGACGTCAGGTGTTTTATAATAAAACATCCGAAAATAAAAATGGAACCCGCTGAAAGGAAAGTTGATATAACCTAGTGCATGATAAACATTTATCAGTTTGAACATTCAATAACTTGTCTTTGTCATGTATTCATTCGAATATAAATCGAGAAGGATTTGCAGATGATGATAGCCTGGCCAGGGAAGTGTAATGGCGCCTCTCGCGGGGCTCCAACCGGGACAGCCATTTGAGCATTTAATAGAGGTGGCGACCGTGAGATTAGACTCACCCACCTCAACGTTCAGCCGTTCAATGAGGAGCTGGAGATACAAGATCAGTGCCAGAATGTTCATCCTCAGCAGAGCTAGCACGTGCTCTGACTCCAAAGCAACTCCCAGGGAACCACGTGGGGGAAAAAAATCTGCCTGGATTGAGATTAATTGGATTCATGCTTTATTAATGAGACATGTGACACTTGTATTTTCTTTTCTTCTTTCTTTCTTCAGTTAGATTTTATTATGTTTGATGCGGCGCACTGGGTGCTTGTGCATGATTCAATTAAATTGTCGAATCCGGAGGCCTCTCCTCTCCAGCAGCGGCACACTGTCATCCGGGACTATTTGCACTGGGAGAGGTAACCAAAGTGCCACGTTGACGTAAATCCTGAAGGGGGCGCCATCCACCTGCTTTTCGCGCACCAGGCTCCGCGCGCAATGGCTCTTGACTGCAGTCAGGAAGTCTCCCAGGAAGCGAAGACGCCCGTGTGTCATCCAATACAAACAAAGTCGTATTGTATTCAACTGTATCCGCGTCTCACAGTCGGAGGACTCCGTGCGGGTACAGCTCAAGACATGCCGTGAGGTGGAAGCCATTTTACAGCGTGTTAAGACGACTACACGCATAGCAACAATCAAGACCAACTGGAGCATTTCCAGCGTTTCCAGTGTAAGTCAAGTAAAAGCCTGGTTGATGGTTTTCGCTTAAATATCCTCCTTAATGATTATCCTGTGATGTGTGTCCAGTGGGGTACCAAAATACAATAAATACCTTGGGCATAATTTACCCCCTTCCGATCAAGGTAAAAAAAAAAAAAAAGGAAGGAGAATGATTATGTGATGCGCCTGAAACATTATCTTGAGCCATTAGCTTGTTGGCGTGTGATGTCTTATGAGTGATTAAATAAATAAATATGTATGTATATATACACTTCGCAACTTGCCATGTTACATTAAATTTGCTTTAAAACAGCTAAAATCATGTTAAAAAAAATTTGTAGACACAAATGTCCAACATAGAGCCCAGAGAGTAAAAACAGTGGTAACAGAAAATTAGCAGAATGGCACAACAAACGCGGCCGTGTTAGCTTGACAATCGTCCGCGATGTGATGCATCTCGCCATCTGCTGCTCTCACTTGCCAACTGGAAGGTGTCAGCGAGGCGTACCCACCTGACGCTCAAGCTGCTCCTGCTAGGCTGGATGATACACGATATGCAAATAAATTAATGTTACTTACGGACTTTTGAACTCCTAAGAAATTTTGTCAAAGTGTGAAAAAATCTGAACAATCATGTTGCAGCTCCAAGACAAAAATATCTGCACTGTTGTCTTTCAAGCGTACACTTTATTATTTTCTTAAAACTCCCAAACGAATACAAGAACACCTTTTCTGACTTCTGTTCGAGGGGCGTTCAAAGACCCCCTCGGAAAAACGTAAATTAATGATACGTTCAATGGCAATAAGAAATAAAAATGCACCAAAACAGAAAATTCCGCAAGGAAATCACAAAATAAATTCAACAAAGGAATCATTCTTTTAACATCAACATACACACAATTCTGAACCAGTCCAGTCTCCTACAATAAGTCAGGGGAATTGAACTGGGCTCATTTGTTTTGACCGCACTCATATGTCACCTGAACAACCTTGAAAAATGGACCTTTGACACATTGAAAAATGTCTTTGCGGCCTTTTAGGATTTGCAATTTGAGCACCCTTGCTGCATCTAGTCAGGAATGGTCATTAAGTTTACCAGCTTGAAGGTTAGTATTGCAGCTATGCACTGTGCGCAAAATGGACATTTTAACAATTGAAACAATGCACAGTGCCATTTGCCATTTGGCCTGTGAGCGAATAAAAGCCAAAGCGGCTTCAATGTTGGTCAAGCTGTGAGTCATGAATAAGACATGTCCTTTTCTCTCGCTTCATCCCCTGATAAAGGAGCCCATGAGTGGGCTCCTTTGTTCACACACTGACCGCTGTACAATGAATCAATGCATTCTCCCAATAGTGCTCTTTTATGAACTACGTTTTACCTCGTGTGAGTCATACAATTGGCAGCTCTGCGCTCGAGCGCTATCAAGGCCTCCTCCAGCGACCAGCGTCTGGACCACCGGACGCGGTAAGTCCAATTCGAGTCACAAAGGTCTGAATCCAAGTCAAGTCTGAGTCCGCAGCTGAGAATCCGAGTCCAAGTCCAGATGATGTCAAGCCTGTAAATCCGAAGACGGAAAAATACAAATTTTCACGACCAAAACAATGTAACACATTTAATTTAGCTCAAGACTCTTCTGAGATGGAACTGGGCACACCTCCAACACCTTACTTCTTTGTACATCTGTTCGAACAATTATATGCAACACCATAATGACGTCCAGTCATCATAGCACTCAGGAAGGAGACGGGTTCTGTGTGCTAGAGATAAACAAACGTGCTTTGGTCCCAAATGTGCATAGCAACCCAAGTTCAAAGGCGCAAAACCTTGTGAAGATCCTGGCTGGAAGTGGGAAGAATGGGTCATTAGCCATTTAGTGAACCGAGAGCTGTACCGACATGGGCTGCAACGGAGATGTAATTACTCCAAAAGAAACCTTTGTGCTTTTCTACCTTTGGCACTCAAAGCACTTTGACACCGTTTCCTCTTTTACCTCCTGATGACGCAGGATCTAGAGCAACTGGAGGTTCAGTATCTTGCTCAAGAACACGTCGACATGGCCGATGATTAAACCGCCGACCTCTGTGTTCGAAGACGACTGCTCTACCACTGAGGCATGCCTGCCCCCACATGTGGTAGTGGATTTTTCTTTCCCCTGTTGGGGGTTTAAATGAGGGGGTAATCTCGACGAAGGACTATTCACGTAAATTTGACTTGACTTTAGAACCTGCGAAGGGCCTCGATGTTTCCGTCCCGCGGCAGCAGCAGGTGGTCGAGAGGCGCGGTGGTCGCCACAGGAACCACCGGCTGACTCGAGCTTAATATCTGAGCTGCTCTTCTCTTGTTGGACTCACTTGAAGAACCGTGAGTGCTGCACGGTAGCATCTCTCATCCTCGCGTCCACATTTGCATTGGACAGCTTCACCCGCTGGACACCGTGTGTGCCCGCTTCCCTCTCACACGTGTGTTTGCGTGAAGGCGTTAAATTCCGCACAGCATCCCAACAAATTTTATTTTTCACTCCCTCTACCAACTCCCTCTGTGTTGCTTTGCTCAAGTGTTGTCCGTACCACCTCCTCCGTTAGCCTGCGTTAGCTTTTTCACACAACATGGTACAACGGTGGTAATACTTCCCGAAAAGTGATCCTACTAAGACATAATATACTGCAACAAGTCAATAGATGAGATGCCAAAAGACAGCTATTACCTGTCAAATAGTGAGCCCACTAAGGACTAGTATGTTGCAGTAACACAAAAGTGGACAGGGCAACTGTGAGCTACTACTTGCCAAATACTGGTACTCGGTCCTTAAATAAGGACTAGTTTGAGTGTCCTATCATTTGCCAGACAGCAGCCCATTGAGACTTGCGACACTGCTACAGTATATGGCAGTGGATATGAAGCGTGAGAGTGACCGCCTACTTGCTAAATAGTGAGCCTCTTCAACAACAGTGAGTCACTACTTGCCAAATAGTGCGACTGCATCACTGAGTAGGTCTGCTGTGAGTGACTGAGTCCTTGTCCAAAAAAAAAAGAGCCCACTTAGACTTAGCACACTGCTGGAAATCAAACTATCTGCACAACAGTGAGCTGCTACTTGCCAAATAGCGAGTCGACTGAAACTAAATAAAGTGCTCATTTAGGAGAAACAGCGTGTTGGGTGTGATGCAGCTCCGAGACAAAAAGAGCTGCAGTGATGTCTTTTAAACGTACATTTTATTCATTTCTTAAAACTCCGAAAATGACTACAAGCACGTCTCCCTTCCACGACGTGCCTTCTTTCCCGAATTCAGCTCGAGAGGCGTTCAAAGACCGCCTCAAAAAATGTAAATTAACGACACCTTCAATGGCACCAAGAAAATCAGAAAAAAATGCACCAAAACAGAAAATCCAGCAAGGAAATGACAAAATAAAATCTATGGGGGTGTTTGTGAACACACAACAAAGGAATAATTATTTTAACATCGACATAGACAATTCTGAACCAGTCCAATCTCCTACAGGTAGATAGGGTAGGTAGGTATATAGGGCAGGGAGGAGTGGGTAGGTTAGGCAAGTTTATAGGTTGGAAAGTTAAGATGCGATACAGTAGGTAGGGTAAAGTAGGTGGGTAGGGTATAATATATAATAGGTAAGGTGAAACGGTATGTGGTATAAAATCTCAAGTGTACTAGATACAGTAAAATTGAGTTGACAGATGGGGCAAGTTCTTTTGGTCGATTTGACAGCTCGGCGGATTGGAGTATATACTGTAGATAGGACAGGCAGACAAGTTGAGTATAAAATAGTTAGTAGGGTAGATTGGATTTGTCCATAAAATAGGGTATAATATAGCAGGTAAGTAGGACAAATAAGTTGGAAGAAAAATTGATAGTAGGTAAGGTAGAGTTAGTTGCCAGGGTATAAAAGAGTAGAGTGCACTATCGTAGGTAGGCTTGCAAAATAAAACTGCAGAGTGGGCTGGACTAGGTACTACAAATATGTAGGCAGAAGGAACCGACAGAGGAAAAAAAAACTGATTTGGGTGCGCAACTAAAGTCTAGTATGACACTTGACTAAAAAAAAAAAAGCCTAGAAGTGTTGGACACGCATTCCATTTAAAGACACTTTGTTCATCTTTACATGACCTCCCATTCGTAAACATGAGCTCGATGCGACATTGCGCAAAGCTGATCACTTCTCGCGTCCGCAGTCAGTGCACAGGATGTTGTCACGCTGGGTGAGGAAGCCTCGGCCCACCAGGGACATGGAGCACTGCCCGCACGTGAAGCACTCGCTGTGCCACTGACGCTCCTCGAATGAGACGTACTTGGCCCCAGCCAGACCTGTGCAAAAAAACAAAACAAAACAGAAAAGGCTTGGGTCATTGCAGACGTGGGCAAATTATGCCCACTCACACTACCTGCCCCTCCTTCTCACCTACTCTGTAAAATGATGAGTAATCCACGCAAATAAACATCTTGCAAATAAACATCTCAACACTCTTACTCTAACCTTGTTAACCATTTGGAGGAAGAGAGGAAAAGATAAGTGACAAACAAATAGTAAACAAATCCTTTTTTTCCAAACTAACAAAGCTATCTCACAATATACGTTAACAATCGTGCTCAAAGATGTACATTATAAAATCACCAGTTGTCCACCGTGCCGCCGCAAAATATATACTATGCCAAAGAAAATATTTTAAAAAAATGAACTGTTGATGGTGGAGCTGACCTGGTCAAAAATTACACCCTGATTGTCGTGGAAAAAAAAA
Source organism: Hippocampus kuda (assembly GCA_901007745.1). Lineage (NCBI taxonomy): Eukaryota > Metazoa > Chordata > Actinopteri > Syngnathiformes > Syngnathidae > Hippocampus > Hippocampus kuda. The sequence continues at coordinate 42,828 of CAAKHF010001549.1, read as the reverse complement.
AAATGTAACAAATGATCAGTGCTTCAAATCAATTCCGGAATGAACCCATTTGCACTACAGTGACATCACGAGAGATCGTTGCAATGAGAAGTAAATGAACGGTGGCTCACTTGTGATGGGCTTGGTGCATCCCACGCACTTCTTGGCGTACAGCTCGCTGAAGCATTCCAGGCAGTACGGGTAGTTTTCCCTGGAAGTGAAGCGCTGGCCCGACAGCTGCTTCCTACAGCCGATGCACAGGAAGCACTCGCGGTGCCACGGTTTGTCCTGGTACGTCACTCCGCCCGTCGTGATGGACTGGCAAAGACCGTGTTTTCTCGTGACTATTCCAGGTATGCTCTAACATCCTAACAAACATCCTTCGCATCTTTCTTCTTTATTCTCGGCGTGACACTCCAAACAGCCGATTGTCTTCTTGCGAATCGATTGCGAGATTGTACGCAAGATCGTTGACAAAAAGGCAGTTGAAGGACAGTACCACACCTCCTATGATGTGACGAAACTCACCTTCTTGCAAGCGCAGCACTGATAGGCAAATTGCTTCTCGAAGCAGCCCACGCAGTAGAATCCATCGTCTTTTGGGATGAAGGACTTGGTTCCGATGGGCTGCTGGCAGCGGTGGCACAGGAAGCACGTCTCATGCCAGCTGTTGCCCTTGAACTCCATTTTGCGGGAACCTGACACAGGGTGGGGGAGTAGACCAGAACAGCTAAAACCGCGGCATGGACACTCAAAAATAGTCACGCCTGGAACGAGCTCACGCTAGTTTTTGTTTTGGGAGGGACTTAGCGCACGCCGGTGTTGTGTTGCCGTTTTATACGACTGGTAGACAAGGCTGTTGATGGACGTTAAACGATCGCAACGTAATCGGAACCCGGAATGTGTCGAGGGGGTGGGGGGCAGCGTAGCGCATACCTGGCATGACCGTCTTCTTGCAGGTGGTGCACTTGGACGAGTAGTCGTGGGCGTAGCACTCGGTGCACAGCATCAGATCATCCTTGGCGGCGAAGGCCTTCTCCACCAGGGAGCGGCTGCACTTGCTGCACTTGAAGCATTCCTCGTGCCAGTGACGGTCCTTGTAGGACAGGTCCTAGTCGGATCAATAGATAGTTGAGCCAGAGCATATCGTACTTGATTCCATTTTTTTTTTCGTGCTATTAACAAACGATTGCCCCTGAGTGACTGCAACAAGTCTGTGTGTTTTCTAGTGTTGGGTTTCGCTGTAACAGGATCACTCGTTGGCAGGTCATAGATCAGCCTCTCACTATTTGGCAAGCGGAATTTCACGTTTGGTGTTCCTAATGACATTTAATAGGGAAGGAAGTTGCAGGGGATCACTATTTGGCAAGTGGGAGCGCTGTTCCTGTTGTCTTCGAATGGTGAATGAAATAATTGAATTAAGAATAGGATCACTAGTTTGTATAGTTCAGCTTCACAACTTCTAATGGAACATGTAAGGCAAGCGGAATCACTATTTGGCAAGGAATATTTCACGCACCTCGTGACTTTTATTTGTGAATTGCATTAAATGGCAATAGGATAAGGATGACTATTTGGCAAATCAATTTGATATGTTCATATACAGGTATTGATTATACAATCAATATATGCCTGTTGGTATTGTAATATGACTTGTCAGAATGTGTTGAATGCGGTGTTTGTTTTCAGTTGGAAGTTGTTTAAACGTTTAGAACTACCACAGTGTCACTGCTACTTTTGCTAGGTTGCGTTTTGCATTTTGTGAAAGCACTGACCTAGCGGACTTTCGGAAGACAAAGTTACCGTAGGTTAGGTTAAAGCCACAATGTCTAATCGTCCTTGTTTTATGTTTAGTTTTATTTCATTTTATTTTTTAATAAATAACTATTTTAACTGGGAGTGGCAAAAAAAAACAAAAAAACTTGAAGCTAGCACACTTGCTCTCTTTTTTGAAGACCGCCAATTCCCAAACTGCACACGGCACTCTTAGGAAAGGCAGAGTAGTCATCTTCTGCTTCTTAGCACTCACTTGCTCTGACCACGGTTCTAAAAAGTTTATTCGTAAGTCCAATTTTTGCTCGCAACGCAAAGCGAAAAAAAAAAAATCGACTGAATGACGTCGGGGCACTCGTCAGTCACGCCGAAGGATTTGCATGCCGGGCGCTTACCTTGCAGTTGGCGCCAATGGGCTGGGAGCAGCTCTGGCAGCAGTTGGCAAACAGGCTCTCGAAGCACTTGGTGCAGTACTGTGTGTCCTCTTTCATGATGTACTTCTTCCCCAAGAGGGAATCTTTGCAGTAATGGCAGTCGAAGCGCTCGCGGGCCGACATGGTCGTTACCGATTGTCGCTTGCGGAATTCAGGGGATACGAAAAGGGTATGAGGATGAACGCTTTGGGTACAGGCGATCTGGAAAAAGGCGTGAGGCACGGATGAAGGGCAACCCACCGGGCCGGGGTCTGTCTTCTATAAATACTGTGTCTCTTATTTAGCTGTAATCTCCGGGGGAGGGCGGACATGCCCCGGTGCATCATTCTGCACCTTTTAAGGGAGACCATGTCCCGCACATCACTAAGCCTTTTCAACTGCGAGCCAGAAAAGAAGGCGCCCTGCAGGTTTGGAAAGCAGTTTGAGCATTTGCCCCACATCCTCCATATCTATCTTAAGGTCCTTGTACTAGTATGCTCTTTGTCATCACTTTGTAAGACAGTCGGGTGCACTTGGAACACGACCAGCCCGTAGCAGAGGGCAGTCGTAGAAAAAAACCCAAAACAGTTCTAGTACGGCCCAGTTCTCTTGGTGCGCTGAATTGTCGTCTGCGTGAGGACAAAGAACATACGAGTACATGGACCCTAAGATGGCCCTCAAGGTCCCTATTTTCGTAGACAGGCGCACATGGGATCGTCGTAAAAAACTGGCGCATCTTCATTTTCTCGGTGGGGGTAAGTCAAGTTGACCGTGTTTGGGAATTTGGCAGACCGCACTCGCCCCTGGCAAGGTGTTCTGGCGGACCAACGTTGTTTTCGATTACATACCCCAGGCTGGTGCAAGTCGCTGATGATGTAGTGACGCACTTGCCTGACTTGTGTGCGGGCAGCGTAGGATCGCTTCCCATTCAAGTCTGTCTTGTCTCTTTATGTGCCCTGCGACTGACTGGCGACCAATTTTTTGTGTGTGTGTGTGTGTGTGTGTGTGTGTGTGTGTGTGTGTGTGTGTGTGTGTGTGTGTGTGTGTGTGTGTGTGTGTGTGTCACACACTGGCGCACGATGAGGTTTGGAAGGCGGTCTCCGAGTGCCCACTTCACAGTGGCCAACTTGACAAATGCCCATTTCTAATTGTGCCTGTCTATAAAAATACCAATATTAAAAAAAAAGAAAACTTGACCATCGTACAGTACATAACTTTGCGCAAGACTTGTGTTGCCCATGAAAAATGAGCTCGAAGGAAAATAAATTAAATGTTCAAACGGCTTCAAGGTCCAGGTACTAGTCTACTGTTTTTCATAAATACTCGGACATATTGGTGCTGGTTTCATTCGTCCATCGACGGGATTTCCAGTGATGTGTTAGCATTAAGCTAGCAGACTTTCATCAGGCAAAGTAATGTGGTTTAGTTCAATATGAAATGTCTAATTCTCTTTGTTATATCTTTCTGTTTTACAGTAAACTTCAACTGCTATCTGAAATACAAGAAACCGCTTAAAACAAGCACACTGGGCCTCCTATTTGAAGAATGACTCACTGTGCTGTTGGGAGGTTGGTTGTCACCATCTGGCGCTCGCATTTCAAACGTTTGCTCTTATATCAAAGCAGAATCTTGTGGATTGAATGAACTCACAGGTTGGGTCATTCATAAATTGAGGTACCACTCGGGATTAAAAATTTCTCCTGCGTGTGCTTGTCCGCCATAGAGACTTTTCACCAAAGCCCTTCCGAAAAAAGGCAAACCCTTTTTGTTTTGTGTGCGGCATCAAGAAGTGATTGACAGTCGGCAAATTACTTTTCAGTCTTGAACTAAAGTGCTCCTATCGTTTTTCCTAACGGATCAAGAGGGGCAAACTTCTTCATAAAAATAGCCCGGGAAGACCACCGGCCTGGCTCATGGGTTAATCCTCCAAAACACACACGCACACGCGCACACACTTGTAAACACACTCACACACACACACACGTATAAACACACATAGAGAGGTCAGTGACAGGGACGCCAGCCTCTGCCAAGAAGAACGATCTTCTGTCGACGCGTAACATTCCCTTTTATGCGTTAAACAAGACATCCCTGAGGAATAACTTACACTGACCGTGATTTGACTCTGCTTTCCATTTTCTAAGACGATTATACAAAGAGTTGGATTACAGCGCAATTGGGCTCGAGTCCAGCAGAGGACCATCATCATAAAAAAAAAAAAAAAAAAAATGTAAAGACCTTAACGTGTCAGCACCTCTGAAAAGTTCAACAAATTGCAAGCTATTTTTAATCCGTGTTATGATGCTTGGAATTTTTTTATAGCATCATTGACAGATAACAGGTGCTTCTAGATTGTTCATGACACCCAATAAAAAATAAAATGGTGATCTTGCCTATTCTTAATCCTCTCATTTTGATTGCCGAGGGCGAGGCCGCTGCCATCGAAGCATCTGAATAAATAAGCCTTTATTTGACCCGGACCTCGGTGTCGCTCTTATCTGATATGCTCAGGCTTTGCAAATCCGGCCTGAGAGGTTGTTTGAAGTATTTACACCAACGGCCCCTTTCAAAGCGACGACTTGTGGGAGAGAGTGACCACCGGACACATCAACGCGACACAAAGGCCTCGCCGACAGCTGGTTGGCATGGCGATGACATCCTAAGTGGCATCCATTAGATGAGGGCTCGCTGTGGAGGTTAATGACACAAATGCGTCACACACACACACACACACCCCACCCCCCTTCCCCCAGATGGAGCGCCAACAAATAGGCGAAAGAACCTTGCACCTCTTCAGGGAGGGACCAGTCGTGGAATCTTACCTCCCGCTGGGTCTGACCCATTTTCCTTCAATTTTCACCCAAATGAGTCATGGCAATGAGGGGGTAGCAAAAACCTGACGTACTGATGAGATCGATGGGTAGTTTGGTGACAAGTAGGAGTAGGTAAATAGGTGCGTCAGTACTGGCAGTAGTCTGTGATTTCTGTAGTCCTTGATGTCAGATTTTAACTTCTCACCGCAGAAAGGGAAGTCGGTTTGGTCTGATGGATGGCCAGACCAAGTAGGTACAGTGTATCGGTCGACAGCTACAGTACTCGGGTGTGTAGGCACGTGGTGAGTTAGAGTTAGGCGGGGAGGTTGGTTGGTCACAGAGACAGACAGAAAAATAATTTTGTTGCATGGGTGTCAAAATAATTTTTGTCATGGGCCACTTTGAAGTGACGTCTTCCCTCGGAGGGCCGTTATGACATCCATCCATCCATCCATATTCCGATCTGCTTTAACCTCACAAGGTTCGCGGGGGTGTTGGAGCTTATCCCAGCTCTCTTCGGGCAGTAGGCGGGGGACACCCTGAACCGGTTGCCAGCCAATCGCAGGGACAATTTGGAGTGTTCAATCAGCCTGCCATGCATTGGGTCCGATGGATTGGTAGGTAAGCCATTGGATAAGGTTGGTTGGTCAATAGTCAGGTTGGTCAAACAATGGTCATTGGCTCAAAAATGAAGGTTTTGGAATAAGGTTTGGGGTTTCAAAATAGGGTTTGGAACAAGGCTGAGGCTTTCCAATGAGGGTTTTCCGTGCATTGGTGAGTCAGTTGCTCCAACGGAAGGACGACGTGACAGATCAGTAGACAGCTAGGGTAAATCGGTAGACGAGTAGCCACATATATACTGTAGGTCAGCTGGTTGCGGGATGGTCACCAGATATCCAGTCAGTAAATCTGTCCTTAACGGTATGCATAGCTTCTGTTTTTTTGTTTTTTTTAACAGATTGGCGAGACCCTCTAACACCGTTAACTGAGCCCTCCTATTAATCCTCAAATAGCATCAGTGGATTCATGACATCACTGAACCCACTGTCACACACACACACCCACATACACATTCACATACATACTCACATACACTCACACACGTACACAAAGGCAGAGAGTAAACGTATTGCAAAAAAGAAGAAGGTAAAGGTGCAAGCACTGTGGAATCCATTCGGAACGGAGATGAAAAAAAGAAAAGTGCACTAGCATCGCGGTTTGAGGGACTAGCTGCACAAGATTAGTCACAACACCCCATGAAAGGCACTAGAACTTTGCAGACAGTTTTTATTGACAATCATTTGGGTCTTTTTAAGCCTGGGAGGGGGGGGGGGCGGGGGAACGTACATTTTTGGGAGTATTGTATTGGGTGATGACTGCAAATATTGTCTCTCACGGGCAACCCCTTTGCCCAATTTGACCGTTCAATCGGGGTTCCGCTGAATGTGTTATACTGCCCTCTAGGGACCAAGGCACACACAACAGAAGGAGCAACACAATGTCCACTGAATTAAGGCCAAGACGATGCAAGTTGCTTTCTATTTGTTTATCAGCACAATACTACAAAGTGGTAATTTTCTTCTTTAAAAAAAAAAAATTACAGATGAATAAAATAAGATCTCCATTTATTTTAATGGTGAAAGATAATCCGGGATACAAGTGACAAATTAAACTCCGTGCCACTCTGCTCAAGGAGACTTTAGCTCCCTTACAAAGTGACGTGAAGTACTTACCAAGTATTTGTACTTGGTTACTTCCCACTTGTGCGCGGACGATAGCGGTGCAAATAGCGATGCGTTTGCGAGAGCCAGGGCGTAACTAACAACAGGCAGAGGACTGAGGCGTAACCACCACAACATGCTCTCCTCGACATCATCAATCACTTATCCGGACTTCTCCCAAGCTATTTATACCACATGCATTATATTGCACTTTGAGTGTGTGTGTGTGTGTGTGCGTGTGCGTGTGCGTGTATGTGTGTGTGGACACTTGAGCCTCACTACATCAACTTAGGGGAGTGTTATTGCAAAGAAATGTGCTAATGCTACAATGTTAAGATAGACAGGTGTACCTAATGTTGTATCTATTGTCTATCCATCCATCCATCCATCTCCTTGATCCTTGATATTCAATTTAAGGGCCAGATACTTTGTACTGGTACGCTTTTGTCCTCAATAGTAAGACAATTCAATAGATGTGTGTGTGTGTGTGTGTGTGTGTGGGGGTGTGTGTGTGTGTGTGTGTGTGTGTGTGTGTGTGCGCGCGATCCGAGCTTAAGATGTTCCTTGACCACGCTGGCAACTCAAATCATTTAAGTGGGATCTAAAATCGTCTTTCCCCAATGATATGAATGGAAATGCCATTGATTTGTTGCACCTGCCCCACCCCCAAAATATTGTAATGTGTATATTTAATGAAAAAAAAAACAGCGCTCCATGTGATATTGTGCTTTAGAAATATTTATACACAATTAAATAGAATGATAAGCAATTAAACATTTTTTTGGTCACACTTTGCTTTTCGATTGAATGGCCTTTGTGCTGCTGTCTTGGCCACTTGAGGGCAGCATAAGAGGCGTGTAAGGTCCTCTCGGCTCCTCGCAGAAGATAAAGAATGTATGGCATTGAATATTGTTATATTGAATGTCTCCGTGTGTTGCTGCAGAATTTGTGTTCAGATGTCAGTCAAATAGATGCTAGCATTAGCATGACGTTAGCACACCCAAGGCTCAGTTATATGTTTGCTTTAAATACACAGTGTGACAGTCAACTGGGAGTGGCAAGCAGTAGTGGGGAAAAAAAATGTTAAGAATTGTTCTATTGGTGCGCTGAAAGATAGCAACGAAACGCCCAAACAGCTTCATGAAAAGTGTTTTGAGCATTGTCTTGTGACATGACAGCCATCACACGTTTCACTCTTTATTTTATTTTTTTCTTTGACACTAGTTGACATCTAGAGTTCAAATACAACATTTGGCAAAATACAGTGATTTGGCAAAAATGAAAAAAAAACTCGATTGACCCATTTCAAATGGGCGACATGGCGAAATATTTGACACCCACACACACGTTGATGCCACGTATGACGTGTGCGTGTGTGTATGTGTTCTTTTTGGGGCCTCGGAGATTCGCGCCCCCTCAGCGAGAGCGTCACGTTCACACACACACACGGAGGCTGCACAAGTTTGGCAAAACAAGAGTCAAGCGGGCCAACGCGACAAGCACACTGGAGCATAAAAGCTCGGTAAAAGGTTACCACGACATTTCCATCGACAGAGTGTAACGCGAACACTTCCAAAATACACACAACATACCCCTTCTCATACCTTATTGTCACATGACGTTGGGTTTTTTTTTTTTTTTTTTTACATAAATACATATTTCACTATGGCGCTCCATAAGAAAATAAAAAACAATCCTGTAGTGGTGGCCACAAAGACCCAAATACAGACAATATCGATATCGACGGCGGTATTATCAGTGTAAGAAGATGGATATTGGATTATTTTTTTTAAATCATACAGAAGGCCAGTTTTTCCATAAATTCAAGGATTTCGTGAGGTGCTTTGGTAATTTACACAATGACTCAAAGTTGAATTTATTTTCAAATTTGTACTTGTCTTTTCAAAGCCAGAAAAGAACTGCGCTGAAAGGGAGATTTTTTAAAAAAAAAATTTTGGGGGTGGTATCAAAGTTCCCCGCAAATGTTACATCTGAAACAAATTAAATATTTAAATAATTAAATAAATAAAATCCAGAAAAATAGTACAAATGAAGGGAGAAATTATATTTACATTTTGTTGGGGGTTTTTTCTGATCGGATTGGAAAAAAAAAAAAAAGGTTGCCGTATCACACACGCCACGATTTTCCAGTGTATGGCAGAAGTTAGAAATGATCTTGCATAAGAAGCTGACTTTGCACAAGACAGTTTGGAGTCTTCAGTTTACGACCAAGTTCAGTTTTCAGTTCACAGCGCGCCGTAGTAAAGACAAAGTTAGAGTTCCTGGTAATACTGTATGAAAAACACCTGTCAACCATTAAAAAAAAAAAAAAAAAAAGTACAGTGTTAACCATTTATTGTTACGCACAACACTCTTCTTAATTTTAAAACATTCGATGTCAGGAATACCATTTAAAAAAAAAAAAAAAGGAGAACCTGTGAAATCTTAAAGGATCCAGTCTTAGCCATTTGTCAAAAAAATAAAAATAAAAAATGTAGCCGAAGTGTTGAAATGAGACTTCAGAACACAGAGAGTCTCCTATTGGTGTGAAAACAAAACAAAATGAAATGTAAGTAACACTAAAGTCATTTGCTGTTGAAAGAGAACATCCTGATGTCGGGTATGGGAATTGGTATACTGTATACGCTGCGACACGTCAGTGACGAGAGTCGACATCTTTTTGTTTTCCATTTTCTTTGGCTTTTATTTTGGGCGACACATCCAAATTCCTAAAGAAGTCTTCAACATCGGGGATGCAACAAGAGGAATGGACACCGACCGCGAATGTTAGCGGTTAGCCCGGAAGCTAGCATAAATGCTTTTAGTGAATGAACTGTGCGGAATTTTATTTGCACTCTTTTATGGTCACGACGGATGTGTCATGATCCTTCAAAAATGCAAAGTCCAGCTCTTTCTTTTCCAGATAGCTAGCTTTGCCATTTTTGCGAGTTTAATGATCCTTTATTAGGATTTGCCATCAAAAAAAAGTGTTGTTGAGTGCTCATTGGGTCGCTGCTAGCACTCCTTAGGAATTCTGTTACATAACAGATAATTACGAGCGTATTTAGATTTTTAGGTCACGCTGTCGGCGTCGTGCGACACTCGCTTGACTTATGCGCAAGCAGCTCAGTCACGTTTTGGACGTGGGTGTGAATGGTCGTTACTACTTGGCCGGCGACCAGTTCAGGGCGTCGTCCGCCTTTCACCTGAACCCAGCGAAACACGCGGTGTTGAAACTGACCGTGGCCATTTGGACTTTTGGTGTCCGAATCAGCACAGGTCCAAAAAGCGTCAGGAACATTGTTGAATGTGTCGATGGGCATCGCTTTGCGGGGACAAGAGAAAAGTCAAAATTAAGGCTTGGCAAAAACTGGCTCCATTTCAAATTGAATCGGTCACCGAATCATGACAAAAACACAATGTGCAAGTTTTGGGAAGGGACTTGGACGAGGCAAATGAATTAAAGTCATAACGCCTTCCCCGGCGGCACAACTCGGCTCAGCCCCAGAACCACTTGTCCAGGTTCTTGACCGTTTTGTACTCCCTGTGCCTGCGCAGGTAGTCACAGGCCAGACACGTGTGCTCAGCCCAGAAGTGCGGCATCTTCACCTTAAAGTGCCGCCGCCACTGAAAGTATCGGAGGTACATCTCCTCGTTCTTGTCCAGGAACAGCAGGTAATCGGCCAACTCCTTGGGCGACGCGAAATCGTCGACGTGGATGAAGGCGTCCCCCTGGACGAAATTCTCATAGTTCTGCCGCGACGGACCCAGCACCACAGGCACGGTGCCCACGGCCAGTGGATTGTAGAACTTTTCAGTGATGTAATCTTTGTGGATGGAGTTCTCAAACGCCAGGTAGAACTTGCAGCTGGCGATGGTGGGGAAGTAGTCCTGGTCCGTGATGTACTCGCCGAAGGCTTGGCCGTACGCGTGCACCTCGATGTGCTTGTACAGCTCGTTGTAGTACTTGACGCGCACGTGCTCCTGATTCCAGTTGCTCACGATCCAGCAGATCAGCTTGTTCTTGCTGGGCGGGACAAAGTCGCCCTCGCCCTCCGTTGCTAGCAAAGAGCCGTAAGGCACTTCGATGTCGGCGTCGCGCCGGTAGTTGAGCGTCAGGTTGAAGATGTTCTCGATGCCGGCCAGCTGGGAAGAGTGCGACGGCGACTCCAGGTTCCACCAGATCCACTTCTGGAAGGACGGACGCTGAAGCGGCGGCAGGTTGGACAAGTTGGAGCTGATGTCACGGTGGTGGATGAGGACGCCGTCCGATTTGTTGTAGAGGTTCCGGTCGGCCGTGACCAAACAGCCGTCGATGTTGAACAGCGAGGGGCACACGTTCAGGTCGTACGTCTGACCGAAGGGCCAGAACCAGATGAGCACGGTGGTCACGTTGCGGTCGCCCTTGGCGTAGAAGACGCCCTTGAGGCGCTCGCTGGACACGTTGGACTCCACGGAACCCGACAGCCAGCTGGTGGACGGCTTAAAATACATCAAAAAGAGAGTCACGAAGCACCCCAGGATGAAGGTGCCCAAAAAAAGAGGTCGTAGGATCCTGTGAACGGGTGCCGATGACATTACTCTTTCCTAAAAGAAAAACAAAACAGAAGACAGGAAAATATACGATCTCTCCAAACGGATGTCAATCGATACCGCAACGTACTCGGCTTATGACGAGCTTAACGTGCAAAGTTTCCAGGTGCCGAACGGGAGACAATCAACGAACGCGCAGCACCGAGGCTTTTGAATTTTGCCTCCATGAAATCATCATTCTTTTCCTCTTTGGCCTGGCTGACACGACTTCTCCAATTTCCCCAAAACGATTTAAAATGTGGACTCGTCAGACCACAGAACAGTTTTTCACATTGCATCAGTCCGTCTTAGCTGAGCTCCAGCCCGGAGAAGCCGGCGGCGTTTCTGGACGTTGTTGAAAAATGGCTTTTGCTGTGATCCAATGTTGGCTGACATCTGTTTTTCAATTTTCCAGATTCTCTGAACCTCTTGATGATATTATGGACCATATATGATAAAATCCCGAAATTCCTCGCAACTTTACGTTGAGCAACATTGTCCTTAAATTGTTTGACTAACATTCTCATTCTTGCTTGCTTGTTAATGTGAATAACGTGAATGTCCTTTTATACCCAATCATAGCACCCACCCGTTTCCATTTAGCTTGTTCACCTGTGGGATGCTCCAAACAGGTGTTTAATGAGCATTCCTCAATTTTATAAGTCTTGTTTTTCTAAATTCTAAGTTAATGATTTTTTGCTCAGAACAATAAAGCTTCTCCCTGTAGTCCATTCAATGAAATATTGGTAGAACATGATTTGCAAATTTTTCGATTCAGTTATTTTTGTTTTAACACGCCGTCCCAACGTCATTGGAATTGGATTTGAAATTCACAATATCGCATTCTAGGCGAGCAGGAAAAATAGGACTGTATTGTTGTTGATGAGTCAAGTTGTTTGTGTCACGTAAGGAGCAGAATTTGGACCCAGAAGCAGACACGAACAGGGAAGTTGAAAAGTAAAACTCCTTTACCTCCAAAAACACAAAGTAACTATGGAGAGCAGAAGACATGGAAGTGAGCTAGCTGACACTATCTGGGAGAAAGCTTGACGTTCTGACAACGTTTCGCTGGGGGAACTCAAACTTATATACTGTGAGATATCAAGCCTATATTAAATCAGAACTAACACTTTTGTTCATCTCTGATGTCTGAATTGACACAGCTGACTCCTGGGGCCACAGAAGTCTTTAAATGTTGACTTTATTTTTTATTTTTTTCGACATGCACGGTTGCTCCTCCTCAAAGCAAGACGATGTGCTATATGCTACATTCCGCCGCTACAAGCTAGCTGACGTCACTTCCGAGTGTTGAAACGTATTTCCGGTTGGAAACTAATCACCTTTGGGTGATGATGGACATTCTTGATCAGGAAAAAAATTCCCCGTTAGAATTTATGTCGACCTATCTCTGCGACAGTTAAAAAAAAAAGGCCTGTGGACAGGTGGTTGGGAATTAATAGACGTAACTGAGGTTGCACCCGGCAACTAATTAACTCCTCTGGCTTCTCAAAATAAATGAAAATCCTGTTACCAACCTTGTGGATTTGACTTGCAGCTGGAATCCGAGCGAAGCAGATGTTCCTACACGGAGTCGTCCACGACAGGTTGCTCTGTCTTGGCTATTGTGCAGGATAAATGCGACAATCCAGTGGGCTCTGTTGTGTCTCGAACAGGTCCTCTTAATGCCTTTTTTTTTTTTTTTTAATTTAAAGCCAGCACAACGAGAAAGAGCGCGGTCATTAAATTACGGGGAAATGATATTAAAACAATATAAAAACACCAAGTAAGGAGGTGCAACACACCTGCGGGGGCTCATGGAGTCTCGAAATTACCTGTAATGTACAGAAAAAGCATCAGGCATTACTCTTTAAGGCGATCGTGGAGACATGCTGCCATCTTAAGGCTGAAGGGGAGGTGCATGTTGGAAAATAGACGCAACCATTCACGGGTGGCTGCATTCTGACAAAAAAAAGTCGACAGGAGAACTCCAATATATATACTAGAGAAGATATGACAAAACCTTTAGTGAATTCACAACAATTCCCGAAGACAGATATGCACGTACCGCTTCAACGCATCTACACTTGCCTCCCCTCCATCCACAGATAGCAATCTTCCAATTCCATACTGGGAAATCCTACAGGATCTGGTATGTTTTTTTTTGTGTGTGTCAACAGGATTATACAGTTCTTAACCCACAGGCCTTGTTTGATTTGACTTCCTCGTGAGCCTGTTCCAGTGGGCGTGCTGCCCAACAGGATATTCGGGTTCGACCGGCGACCCTTTTATTCACCTGATTGGCGCCGTCCCCAAAACATGATCGGTCACGATTACTTGGGAGAGGGGGGTGGGGCAACATGTTTTGAAAAGTTGTCGGGGATGCGGCAATCCCGTGCCGAAAAATAATCGTCCACCTTGGGGGTGGGTTTTCCCCGTTTTAAATTCACATATTTTCCCAAAATTCCCGATGACCACCCCCC